>JAENPR010001301.1:0-177106 GCA_018135685.1 Themeda triandra | reverse complement strand
TATATAGGAGTACAATACGGCAATGAAATGTGAGCATTTCGGCAAGATTTAGCCATTCTTCTTCACTTCAATCTTATACAATATAACTGAGCAAAAGAAAAACATAGCAGAAACATTTTATGAGTTGAGAACTCGTTCAATAAGAATAAAGGATTATTGCAAGCTGTAGCTCTAGCTCACGGCTCTCTGCTAGTCTGCTTATTAGAGCATACGGCTCTGCTAGTCTGCTTATTACAGCATGCATATGGAAGTAACGCAGTTCCTCCTATTTGGGCGCGTTCACATAATACGCCGCCAAGCTTATGCTTGAAGTCACGTGTATCAAGATGTGTCACTCCAAGCAGCCAGCCATCCTTACACTATTGCCGTTGCTGCTGCTGTGCTATGGAGTTGGAAAAATCCACTGTTCAACCGTTCATGACAACAGCATAGACCTGCAGGCACTGCTCGATTTTAAGCAGGGTGTACATATCGATCCATATGGAGTCTTGAGCAATTGGACCCTAAGCTTCCACTTCTGTCATTGGAACGGTATCACGTGCACCACAACGCGGCCATGGCGCGTCCAGTGGCTCCTCCTCAACGGCTCAAGTTTAGCTGGCCAAATCAGCTCCTCTCTTGGCAGCCTTATCTTCTTGAATTTTCTTGACCTCTCCAATAATAGCTTTACGGGTCCCTTGCCTCTTCTTGGCCGCCTCCAACAACTGCAGACACTCTATTTGAATAACAACAATTTGTCTGGAACTATTCCTGATGAACTTACAGACTGCTCCAACTTGACAGACATAGACTTATCTTCAAATTCACTGGTGGGTTCAATTTCTTCGAAATTTGGTCTTCTCTCACATCTATTCGCTGTCAGTTTTGGAACAAATCAACTCAACGGCAGCATTCCTGGCGAGATTGGCCAACTGAGCAATTTACAATACTTGCTACTAAATGGCAACAGGCTTTCAGGTGAACTTCCACTTTCCTTCTTCGGGCTTTCTTCTCTAATATCTCTCAGTCTAGAGAACAATATGCTAGGAAAGGCATTGCCACCTAACATAGGAGAACTTCTCCCGAATCTCACTCAGCTTGGCTTGAGCAACAACTCGTTTGAAGGTCCCATCCCAGCATCCCTAGGCGATGCTCAAGGGCTAGAAGTGATAGATTTATCAAGCAACAATTTCTCCGGCCAAATTCCTACTTCTTTGGGAAAACTTTCAAAATTGACTAAATTACACCTTGGATACAACCATCTTGTAGCAAAGGACAACCAGGACTGGGAATTCATGAATGCATTAAGGAACTGTACATCTCTGAAATACCTCTCACTCGCTTACAATGAGCTGCAGGGATCTATACCGCCAATCGGTGACCTATCGGCCAGCCTTCAACGTCTTTACTTGGCTGGAAATAGCTTATCTGGACAAATTTCATGAGGCATAGAGAAATTTAGTTCCTTAATAATAAATTGCCCTAGGTGAAAACACTTTTAGTGGTTCAATTGAAGGATGAATTCAAATGGCTGTGGGAAAACTGTTGTCAGCCAAAACATAAAGTATTCTTTTGGTTACTGATGAAAGACAGATTAAGCACCAGAAATATCCTAAGAAGAAGGACAATGCAAGTTGACTCAACCAGCTGTGTTCTTTGTCAGGGGACACAAGAAGAAACAGTGGAGCACTTATTCATAAACTGCCCCTTTGCATTTCAGTGTTGGGAGCTAATTGGAATAAACTTACAAAATCAGAATTTGTCAAAAAAAAAAAACTTACAGAATCAGAATGACATCATCCAGGCAATTCATCTGATTAGACTTCAAGCCAATCACAACTTCTTCATGGTTGCTGCCATCCTGATGTGTTGGGCCATCTGGAACACCAGGAACGATTTGATTTTCAGAGGAATCCCTCCTCAATTGGCCAGAGCTAAAGAGTACTTTGACAAAGAGCTAAGAATCCTCTCTCTGAGGGTTAAAACCAGATTCAGTGCTACTTTTGATTTATGGATCCACGATCTGTTGTAATCTGCCTTTGTTTTCTTATTTTCTTTTTCACCTTTTTTGTCTCTTGAGCTCTTTTTTTCCTGCTTTGTTTGCCCTTTGGGCCTGTTTTTGTAATTTGAGTGCTGTTTGTTTTCAATAAAATTCTGTAGGGGCTCTGCGCCCTTCCAGTTCGGTCAAAAAAAAAAACCTTAACAAGCCTACAAGTTTTACGTCTACAATCAAACAACTTCACTGGGCCAATCCCGTAGTGGAAATAAATTTGAGGATTCCATACCAGCTAGCTTGGGAAATCTAGGCCTCCAATATCTGAACCTAAGCCATAACAATTTTCAAGGGTTATATACCACTAAGCTTTGTTAACCCTCAAGATCTCTTACAACTGGACCTTAGCCACAACAATCTCGAGGGTAACATAGCCCTAGATATTAGCAAATTTGAACACCTCATAGACCTATGTCTTTCATCAAACAGGTTTAGTGGAGAAATCCCAGATACTTTTGGCAAGTGTCAGCAATTAGAAAGCCTCCAAATGGATGAAAATTACCTTATAGGAAACATCCCAACATCTTGCAAGGGCCTACTGAGCTTAGAAACACTAAATCTTTCTCACAATAACTTGTCTGGTACCATTCCAGCCTTTTTGAAGGATCTATCACTTCTCAATAAGTTGGATCTTTCATACAATTATCTCCAAGGAGAAATACCAACCAATGGAGTATTTGCAAATGCAACAGCTGTTTCTCTCATCGGCAATTGGGGGCTTTGTGGTGGAGTGATGGATCTCCATATGCCTGTGTGCCCTGCAGTTACTCGGGGAACAGAATGGAAACACTATTTGATCATCTTACCAACTCTACTATTTGCCTTCGTGTCACTCGGGATGTCAATTTACATTATATTCCTTGGGAAGAAAACATCAAGAAGGACATACTTATTACTCCTTTCTTTGGGTAAAAAATTCCCTACAGTTTCTTATAATGATATAGCTCAAGTTACACAGAACTTTTCGGAGTCCAACTTAATTGGAAAAGGAAGCTACGGTTCAGCATACAAAGGGGAGTTAAATCAAGCCAAAATCCAAGTTGCTATTAAGGTTTTTTACCTTAATATAAGATTTGCAGACCGAAGTTTTGTTTCAAAATGTGAGGCTTTAAGAACCATCCGGCATCGGAACCTTCTTCCTGTACTAACTGCATGTTCAACTATAGACAATAATGGTAGAGTTCATGGCCAACGGCAATTTGGATACATGGTTGCTTCAGAAACTTGGTGGTGTAGGTCTAAAAAATTTAGGGTTACCTCAAAGAATAAGCATATGTGTTGATGTAGCTGATGTTTTGGCCTATTTACACCATGATTGTGGAAGGCCTATTGTTCACTGTGATCTGAAACCAACTAACATCCTTCTTGATGATGACATGAGTGCTCATTTGGGAGACTTGGCATTGCAAGTCTTGTTGTTGATTCCAGGTCGACAGCAGCTGGACATTCAGATTGTAATAGTTCACTTGCAGTGACGGGAACCATAGGGTATATAGCTCCAGGTATAAATCTAGAATGTAGCCATCTCATCATGTACTTGTATAAATCAATCTGTTATGCAGACAATAATTGTTTTCCTCTATTTTTTCAGAGTATGCTCAAACTGTTCATGCAACTACCTATGGGGATGTTTATAGTTTTGGAGTAATACTTCTGGAGATGCTAATAGGACAAAGACCAACTGATCCTATGTTTGAAGGTGAACTCAGCATTGTCGTTGTGTGCTATCCCTCTTGCAAGTTGCCCTTGCTTGCACACTTCGATTACCAAGAGAAAGAATGAGCATGAGAGAAACAGCCATTAACTTGCATGCAATCAATAAGTCATATCGCAGCGATTAAATGAGACAGAGCTATGCTTTTGTGGATCTTGTGTAACTAGCTGAAATTGACTTTTCTAGGCGATCGGGAGGGGTTACCTGTAATTGGCAGATTATTGTCTGGTCAGCCTGCACTAAACTTTCTACCTCATCTTAATGAAATACATGTCCTAAGGACACGGTCGTGAAAAAAGTGTAATTGGCAGAAAGATGGGAAATCAAGCATGAGTAGCCTGCTGAAATCACAACAATTTTTCAGGCTTCATCCCAACAACTCTCACTCACCTAGATCTCTTATAATCATCTCCAAAGAGAAATACCAATGAATGGAGTATTTACAAACGCAACAGCTGTTTCACTTGGCAAATGGGAACTTTGTGGAGGAGTGAAATATCTCCATATGCCTACATGCCTTGCAGTTTCTCGGAGAACAGAACTGAAACTTTATCTCGCTATCTTACTTTGGCTTCATGTCATTTCCGATGTCAGTTTATGTTATACTCCTTATGAAGAAGAAATCAAGAAGTCCATACTTAATATTGCTTTCTTTTGGTAAGAAATTTCCTACAGTTTCTTACAAGGATCTAGCTCAAGCTACAGGGAGCTTCTCCGAGTCTAACCTTATTGGCAGAGGAAATTGTGGTTCAGTATATAGAGGGAAATTAACTCAAGCAAAAATGCAAGTGGTTATCAAGGTTTTTGACCTTGGCATGAAATTTGCAGATAGAAGTTCCGTATCAGAATGTGATGCTTTTGGGACTCATTCGGCATCGGAACCTCCTTCCTATACTAACTTCTTGTTCAAACGATGGACAATAGAGGCAATGATTTCAAAGACCTTGGCATGAAATTTGCAGATAGAAGTTCCGTATCAGAATGTGAGGCTTTTGGGACTCATTCGGCATCGGAACCTCCTTCCTATACTAACTTCTTGTTCAAACGATGGACAATAGAGGCAATGATTTCAAAGCTCTAATATATGAGTTCATGCACAACGGGAGTTTAGATACATGGTTGCATCGAAAACGTTGTGATGTATCTTGAAAAATGTTGGGATTAGCTCAAAGAATAAGCATAGCTATTGACATAGCCAATGCATTGGTCTATTTGCACCATGACACTGAAAGGGCTATTGTTCATTGTGATCAGAAACCAACCAATATCCTTCTTGACGACAATAGGAATGCTTGTATAGGAGACTTTGGCATTGCAAATCTACTTCAATATTCTGGTTCCAGTAGTTCAATCGCTGTGTCAGGAACTGTCGGATATATCCCCCCAGGTAAAGATCATTCCCATATCCTTTATCTGTAGTACAATTTGACCTGTTGAGCATCCATACTTTACACCATAGTATGCTCAAAGTGTTCATGCATCAACCAGTTTTGGAATAGTACTTTTAGAGATGGTAATAGGCAAACGACCAACTGACTCTATGTTCGAGGGTGAACTCAACATTGTCCGCTTTGTAGAGAGAAACTTTCCAGATCAGATGTTATGTATCATTGATGCTTATCTCCAAGAAGAATGCTAAGGCTTTATTCAAGCAACGGTGGGCACAGAAAATGGGGCCCATCGATGCTTGTTGTCCCTCGTGCAAGTTGTTATTTCTTGCACGCATCTATTACCAAGAGAACGAATGAATATGAGAGAAGTAGCTGCTCACTTACACTCCATAAGAAGGTCATATGTTGCAGCAATGAAGCAAGAGCAAAGCAAACCATGCTTTGCTAGGACTAATGTAGTTGTCTTGGGTTGTTTTTGAATGCAATAGGTATGAGCATAGTAAATTATAGCCTTGTACATCGAAATTGATGAACAAAACTGGCAAAAAATTGTCTACTGGGCAGGAAAGTTATGAGCTAGTACTAGCTCCCATACACACATTTGGTTTTAAGTAAAATGTAAATTCTGATTTGAGTAAAGCATCAATGATTTGCCAAAGCTGTCTTTCAACTACATCGACAAGCTTCTCTTGTGTGACTGGAGGTACTCGGTGACAACTTTATACAAGGATGAGCAGAAATAATCGCCAGACCAGACTGAATATATGTAACCACAGTTCACAGTACTACACTGCTAATCTAACTATAACTAGACTCAGCTTGGACAGCTTATCTAAACACCAAACTTCAATTGCCCCCAATCCTCACTCCACAAAGTACGAACGAAGAAACGAGATGCTTCGCATACCTTCGGAAATTCGGATGCGGCGGCCTGCCGCCGTGCTGGGTCTTGGCATCTTCCAAGCATTCAACAACGCACCACCGTTGCCTGGGGCTCTTATGCAACCATGCTTGCCCCCTCCGCCATTCTCTGCTTCGCTTTCCTCGCAGGCCACAAGGCCACAACGCGCGATGGCTTTGTATTCCTCGTGACGCGCCTGCGCAGCTGCTCGTCTGCTCCCCGCCACGCCGCTTCTGTAATGCTCTACTTCAGCCATATATACCGTGCTCGCCCCTGCGCCGCCGTACTCCTTGTCTCCGGCATCTTCGACCGCCACAGAAGCCGCCGCTCTCACCCGGATTCGCCGGAGACGTCATATTGACGCTCCCGCGCCCGGCGGCGCCCCGCCACCTCGCCGCCCAATCCAGATACTGCATCCACAGCCAACCACCGGCCACGCAACGACCTCCCTCTATGCCCTTCCCCAACAATCCTGACGATCTGACGCCTAGGCCATAGGCCCTGACCCGGCAGCCGCGCGATGATGGCACGCGGACGGCAGCGCGTTTCGGCAGGAGGTAGAAGACGAGGTGTGCTCATGGGCCATTCCGTCCGTGCGGGCCGAATTCGGCGAGCAGCTCATCTACTGGGCCCAAGTTCGTGAACTCTGAACCCTCGGAAGCCCGCTCGTACAAAAAAAAAAATCCTTCCACTACAAAAAGATATTCCTCTTCAGCTAAAGAAAAGGTAGAAAAGAAAATCGAGCTGTCCAGGGCTTTAAAATAAAGATAATATTTTCGGCTCAAAAAAAATAAAGAACATATTTTTCCCTGTCAAATGAAGAATTTTTTCCAAAGTCTTTGCACTGGCTTTGAACAAGCTACTATCTTATTTGCCCGAAATAACTTGAAAATATATACTGTATCTTATTTTGGGAAACTATTACTAGTAGACGGATTGAAAGACTTGTATGGCTCTACTGTTGCACATGAGGTTGTTGTACTGTTGCCCGGCGCCAAAGGGTAATTTTGCGAAAAGTTAACATCGTACCATCCTCAAACTAACATAAGGACCAAGAAAGCAAACGAGTTAAATTTTGGGGCCAAATAGGAAAGTTCAAGACAAAAAGAGCCCAGAAAGAAGACAACTTTTTTCAAGGCCAAGGAACTAGTTTCCTCGTAGACTATTCTTGTCCAGGTGATACTTTACAAAGGGTGACTAAGGCTAGTCCAATGCGACGTTTCATCTCACAACGTTTAAAAATATGAAATTGTAAATAAAACAAAAGTATCTCTCTCAATGCACCGTTTAATTGCACGGTTTCACTTGCTATTTTTAGTTGCATGGGTCCCACCTCTCTTCTCTATGATTTCACTTCTCTATTTTTAGCCCATAAAACAATTCATGCGTCTCAATGGGAGTTTGACGAGTTTCACACAGTTTCAGTGGTTGGAAACAACGCTCACGCGTTTTCACCGGGATGAAACGTTTTTCTTCTCTCTCCTCTCCATTTCAAAAAGATTTCCTTTTAGGCGATATTAAGCCTTTATTTAATGCGGCATCGACACGCCTATGAAATCCCCGCTGAGACTAGCCTAATATACCCGCTAGTCTCTCCGCTTTCAAAGGTGACCTGTCGATGAATCATGCCCAAACGATAGATTCTGGAAGTGTGATCATCACTGAACCGAATTGGATTTTGAAACAAAAGTCCAGCACCGATAACGATCAGACGTCGACTATTCCAAGAGCTAATTACTGTCGGTATCGAAACCGCAGAAGACAGGACTCTCGTCACCCGGAATATCTCTGTGCCGTTTCTACAGAATTCAGTTCTGGGATTCGAAGCTGGACATGCAGGCATGTAGCAACAATCTTGTCCAACTCCAACAGCGACGGTGGCGCTCGTCGAGAAGATTTTTGGAAACTGAAGAAGATGGCAGTAACTGGCGAGTTTGACGGACTCGAGGTCTTCGCTCAAATGGCGGTCAAGCTAAGGCGTAAATGTGTGGATGTAGGTGGTGTAAAACTGTTTATACACCCCTTGGCCACAGTCAGCTGAGCATCCAGTTCATACTTCCAGTTCAGCCATCGTTTCTCAAGGCAAGACAGCAAGACCTGGTATCAGAAAGACTGCCGTGTGTTATGTTATCCTGCACGGCGGAGGTAGCTGTCCTTTTCTCTTTCTCCGTAATTCTGTCAGGCTTCTCAATATTTATCTATATAGGAGTATAATACAGCAACGAAATGTGAACTTTTCGGAAAGATTTAGCCTTTCTTCTTCACTTCAATCTTGCAATATAACGTAGCAAAAGAAAAAAAACATAGCAGAAACTTACATCTAAAAAAAACATAGCAGAAGCATTGTATGAGAAGTTGAGAACTCGCTCAATAGGAACATAGGATAATTGCAAGCTCTTGCTGACGGCTCTGCTAGTCTGCATATAGCATGCATGGAAGTAACACAGTTCCTCCAATTTGGGCACATTCACATAATACGCCACCAAATTTATGCTTTATGTTTTGCAGGTGAAGCCAAGTGTATCATGATGTACCATTCCAAGCAGCCAGTTGAAGTAGCCATGCCCATGCTTATACTACTATTGCCGTTGCTGCTGCTGTGCTATGGGGCTGAAAGCATCCACTGCTCAACGGTTCATGATAACAACACAGATCTGCAGGCACTGCTCGACTTCAAGCAGAGTATTACCAGTGATCCATATGGAGTCTTGAGCAACTGGAACCTGAGCTCCCATTTCTGTCATTGGAACGGTGTCACGTGCACCACAGCGCGACCATGGCGCGTTCAGTATCTCCTCCTCAACGGCTCAAGTTTAGCTGGCCAAATCAGCTCCTCTCTTGGCAACCTTACCTTCCTTTACGAGCTCGATCTCTCCGATAATAGCTTTACGGGTCACTTGCCTCTTCTTGGTCGCCTCCAACAACTGCACTACCTCTTCTTGAACAACAACAGTTTGTCTGGAATCATTCCTGACGCACTTACAAATTCCTCCATCTTGACCTCCTTAGATTTATCTTCAAACTTATTAGTGGGCTCAATTCCCCCGAAATTAGGCCTACTATCAAAACTACAGTATCTCAATTTGCGTTCAAATCAGCTCGAGGGAAGCATTCCTAGTGAGCTTGGCCAATTGTTGAATTTACAAAGCTTGCTCCTAGACTTCAATACGCTTTCTGGTGAAGTTCCACATGGCATCTTTAATCTTTCCTCTCTAATGTATCTAGGTTTATACTCCAATATGCTTGGCAAGGCACTGCCACCTAACTTGGGAGACCTTGTACAGATTGAATTGGGAAAGAATAGGTTCGAAGGCCACATCCCAGCCTCCCTAGGCAACGCTACTGGGATAACAGAGATGGGTCTGTCATCTAACAGTTTCACGGGGAAAATTCCTATTTCGTTGGGTAAACTTTCTGGTTTGACTCTTTTAAACCTTGAGGAGAACCATCTTGTAGCAAGAGATGACAAGGACTGGGAATTCTTGGATGCGTTAGCCAACTGTAGTTCTCTAGAAATATTCTCACTCGCTAGTAACAATCTTCAGGGATCTTTACCTGCATCAATCGGTAACCTATCCACCAGCCTTGAACATCTTTTGCTGGGAGACAACAGCTTGTCAGGACAAATTCCACACAGTATAGTGAAACTTAGTGCCATGATTCGGTTGGGACTAAATGAGAACTATTTTAGTGGTACAACTGAAGGATGGATTGAAAACTTTAAAAGCCTACAAATTCTTCTGCTCGATTTGAACAAATTCACTGGATCAATACCATCCTCCATTGACAACATTACTGAGTTGGTATATCTCTATCTAAATAACAACGAATTTGAGGGGTTCATCCCTACCACCTTGGGAAATCTTCAACATCTCCGACGGCTGTACCTTGGCAATAACAATCTTCAAGGGTATATATAAGGTCTCATTTAATAGGATACGTCAGCAAATTAGCTGAGTTGACGATATAATTCATGAGGAGAGAAAGGAATCGAGTGTATCCAGATGAAACGGCGTGGAGTTTCATTTCATTCCGTTGCGCCGGATCTCCTGGGCGACGCATGCAGATTTCCCCTCCCGCGTCGGCTCCGGGCTTCCCCTTTCCTTTTCTCGCGCCAAATTCAATTTCCGACTCCGATGCCCTCCAGCGTGTGCAGCTTCCCAGCAACTCACGCGAGCGGCGGCGCCACCGTCTACTGCAGCCATTGTCGCCATCAATTGATGGTTTCTGGCCCAGATCCGGCAGAAGCACTAGAGCAGCTGAGCAGGTCACTCATCGTTTAATGATTGCAGTAGCAAATGTGCCTTGTATGTTCATTGAATCTCTGATGTTTGAATCTGTAACCATGGGCATTTCTGAATGCAGTAAAGTTGCAAAATTGTGACTGAATGTGAGGAAATTTACAGTTTTTTTTTCTATATATAGTTGATATGACCTCTTTTTTGGAAGTACTTCATTTTTTTTTTGTCTGAATGTGTAAATTGATTAGATTTCTGAATATCCAGCAATGGCCAAATCAATCTAGCAGTACGGCTTTCTGAATATCAGTAATACACTCGTTGTATTTCTTCAGCAGGGCAGCAGTAAGCAGTAGCCTGTTTCTGACTTAATGTTCAGTTCGGATCTGAAAGCTTGTTATGTTTTGAACAACAGCAGTGCGCTCTTTGGATTACTCTATGGGTAGAGAGTAGACAATAGAGATCCCTGGAGCTTAGCTACTTTTGTTACCTGTTCTAGTGAACAATGAGATTTATGTTTTGGAATGTGAGGGATATGTGGGAAGTTCATAGAAGAGGGTTTGATTTTGAAGAACATCTTGCAAGAGGATTTAGATCTCGTTGCTGTTTCATGAAACCATCAAACAAGATTTCACATTCAAAGAGTTGAAAGAGATGTCGGGTTGGGCGATTTGGACGGGTTGTGCTGCTGTACACCCTGGTCGAAGCGCAGCCGTCGTTCGACCAGGTGCGGGACAAGTAGCAGTTGAATTCTCCTTCCGTTCCTTACGTATTCTTGGGCCGTTTGGACTTTGGACTGTTTCTTCTCCTTGTTTTGACTGTTTCAGACCGAGAGCGCGTCGTTCGACTTTTTTGACTATTTTTTCGGCTGCTTTCATTCTATGGAATACGTGAGTTTCGACAAACAATAAAATCATAAATTTCATAAATGTTCAGTGCCAGGTTGATTATAAAGCATTTGGTGATGTTCTCGTATTTGATGGCACGTACAAGACGAATCGATACAACTTGCCCCTGGTTCCCTTTGTCGGGGTGAATCACCATCACGGCACTGTCCTTTTTGGATGTGGGATTCTTGCCCATGAGGATACAAAGTCCTATGTGTGGCTGCTGAGGGCATTCTGTGAGGCCATGGTTCAGAAGCATCCGATTTCCGTGATCACTGACGGAGACCTTGCTATGCAGAAAGCAATCAGGGTGGTGTGGCCGAATGCATCGCATAGGCTGTGCTCATGGCATATTGAGCTGAACATTGCGCGTAATCTTGGCAACGACGAAGATATGAAGGAAGTTATTAGGTGTTTTCTTTATGATCCTTGCTCTATACGACAGATTGAGAGGAAATGGGTGGCATTCATGATTAAGAATAATGTTACAGACAAGGATTCGTGGCTATATCAGATGTACGAGAGCCGGAAGCTATGGTGTGCTGCCTATCATGATGGCAAGTGCTATTTAGGACTGAGGAGCAACCAGCGGAGTGAGAGCCTGCACTCTAGGATTCAGTTTAATCTAGATCATAAAATGACACTGTATGACCTGATGCAGCACTTTGAACAGCGTCTTGAGCGGCTGCGTGGTAATGAAGCGTATCTGGACTCTCAGGCACCTTCTAAGCCATGCTTAGAAGCAGATGCATCAGTTATTGAGACCGAGGCTGCAAGGTTGTTCACACCAACTGTTTTCTTTAAAGACGTGCAGTACAGCATAAAAGCAGTGGAGAAGTGTTTTTTATTGAGATTGAAGACTTTTAGCACCGGCGCCGCCGAGTCCTCTTCACGGTGAAACGCCGGGAAGTTGGTGACGAAGTGCACGAACATGGGCGGCACGCCGTTGGCGGCGCTGGAGTAGACGCAGCCCCCCGCCGTGGGGCACCTTGGCGAGGCACGCCGACAGGTACGAGAGCACCATGGATACGAAGCCCACCATGAAGAGCGCGGCCAGGATGACGCTCCATGGACCCCGACGACGCCGCCACGGCCTCCACCACGGCGCCCGCGCGTTCACTAGCGCCTCCAGGAGCGCGGCCCTAGTCTCCCGACGGCCTCGGGGCGCAGGGTCGAACACCGGGAACCGCTCGTCCTCGCCGCCGGCGAGGTAGCCGCCCGAGGCGCCGGCTGCCTGGATCCGATTAGCCCTTGCGCTGCCTCTCTTCGTCCCCGTCGCTAATCCCATCGCGGATCGAGGACGCGCACACCAGCGTGGACGACGACGGGGCCGGCCACGATCTGCGTGTCGCCGAGGTCGCCCATCCAGCAGGCGCCGCCGACCGATCTCACCAACACAGCGCTGCCGCCGGCCCTCGATCCACCGATGCGCGGGGGCCGGAGCCGGGGCCGACGCGTTCGGCGCGAAGCACGGCGTAACGATGTCGCTGCGCAAGGGCGGGCGGCTGCCGGTGTACGTGGCGAGCGTCTTCTTCGTGCTCTGCGTCATCGTCATGTACGGCGTACTGCCCCCGCGCCGGGGAACGAAGGACGCCGGCGGCACAGCGAGCGGATGGAATGGGTTGAGGCATGAAGGAACCCTAGAAGATGTCTTTTCTTTCTTTTAAAAAAAACAATAAAACATCAACTATAGTAATTGAATCATAATCCCTAACTATAGTACTTGAAATATAATTTTTGCATTTATGAAGTTACTGTTTTACCCTTGATTAAAAAAGTAAACTACAAAAACGCAATTACCCCTCCTATATCTGGAATTGCCTCCCACTCAGTTTTCGGAGGCGATGGGGGGCAATTTAGCACCTATGGCCCACCCGTCATAGACACGTCAGTCGCCTCCCATTGCCTCTCCCCCGTTGCCTCCCATTGCCTTCAGCCTTTCTGGCCGTTGGATCGATCGCTGTGAGCCGTCGAAATTCCCCACAATCATTGTAAAAAATCTCATGTTATATTCCATTGGAAGAAGAAGACATCAAGAAGACCATACTTGTTGCTGCACTCTTTTGGTAAGCAATTCCCTATAGTTTCTTACAATGATCTTGTCCAAGCTACAGGAAACTTCTGCAAGTCGAACCTAATTGTCAGAGGAAGCTATGGTTCAGTATACAAAGGAAAAATAACTCTTGCTAAATTGCAAGTGGCGATTAAGGTTTTTGACCTTGGGATGAGATGAGATGCGCAGACAGAAGTTTCATATCTCTCTTAATGAGCCACGTGCGTTCGCACGACTTCGAAAAACAGAAGTTTCATATCAGAATGTGAAGTGTTAAGAAGAATCCCTCATCAAAACCTTCTTCCTATCCTAACGGCATGTTCAACGATAGACAACAATGGGAATGGTTTTAAAGCTCTAATTTATGTGTTCATGCAGAATGGGAATCTTGACACATGGTTGCATCACGGGCCTTCAAGTAGATCCTCGAAATGTTTGGGCTTGATAGAAAGAATCAGCATAGCTGATGCCTTGGCATATTTACACCACGATTGTGGGAGGCCTATTGTCCATTGCGATCTGAAATCAACTAATATCCTTCTTGATGATGATATGAATGGCCATTTGGGAGACTTTGGCATAGCAAGTTTGGCTCTTGATTCTAGGTCAACAGCAGGTGGACATACTGGGCTTAATAGTTCAGTTGCTGTAACAGGAACTACAGGATATATTGCTCCCGGTGTATATAATATATTCATTGCCACATCAAGCATTTGTATAACACAATATTTTACTCGTTTCTTGAAAAGTTAAGGAACTAATCAGAGAACTTTATATACTTTATTTTTCAGAGTATGGTCAAAGTGTTCATGCATCAACATGTGGGGATGTCTACAGTTTTGGAGTAGTACTTCTGGAGATGGTAATAGGCAAACGACCAACTGACCCGATGTTTGATAATGAACTCAACATTGTTAACTTTGTGGAGAGTATCTTTCCAGATAAAATATTAGGCAAGATTGATGCTCATCTCCAGGAAGAATGCAAGTGCATTGATGCTCATCTCCAGGAAGAATGCAAGTGCTCTACAAAAAGGAAACAGAAAATGGAAACAGAAAATTCAAGATATCAGGAACAGGAACGATAAAATGCAGTCGATAACCGTCGATAATGATGAGGATTAAATCGGTAATTTGGAATAAAAAATGATCCATAACAAGAAATTAAAATCAATATTACTCCAGTTCCAGCTATACTCACCGCCTGTGTGAAGCATGGCGTTGTGGAGAACTACAGACTGATGATGATGCTACAGACAATTCTTGTCCACACCGGAACATACGAGTTGACTCGACAGGCAAATGTGCCTTGTATGTTCATTGAATCTCTGATGTTTGAATCTGTAACCATGGGCATTTCTGAATGCAGTAAAGTTGCAAAATTGTGACTGAATGTGAGGAAATTTACAGTTTTTTTTTTCTATATATAGTTGATATGACCTCTTTTTTGGAAGTACTTCATTTTGTTTTTTTTTTTTTTTTTTGTCTGAATGTGTAAATTGATTAGATTTCTGAATATCCAGCAATGGCCAAATCAATCTAGCAGTACGGCTTTCTGAATATCAGTAATACACTCGTTGTATTTCTTCAGCAGGGCAGCAGTAAGCAGTAGCCTGTTTCTGACTTAATGTTCAGTTCGGATCTGAAAGCTTGTTATGTTTTGAACAACAGCAGTGCGCTCTTTGGATTACTCTATGGGTAGAGTAGACAATAGAGATCCCTGGAGCTTAGCTACTTTTGTTACCTGTTCTAGTGAACAATGAGATTTATGTTTTGGAATGTGAGGGATATGTGGGAAGTTCATAGAAGAGGGTTTGGTTTTGAAGAACATCTTGCAAGAGGATTTAGATCTCGTTGCTGTTTCATGAAACCATCAAACAAGATTTCACATTCAAAGAGTTGAAAGAGATGTCGGGTTGGGCGATTTGGACGGGTTGTGCTGCTGTACACCCTGGTCGAAGCGCAGCCGTCGTTCGACCAGGTGCGGGACAAGTAGCAGTTGAATTCTCCTTCAGTTCCTTACGTATTCTTGGGCCGTTTGGACTTTGGACTGTTTCTTCTCCTTGTTTTGACTGTTTCAGACCGAGAGCGCGTCGTTCGACTTTTTTGACTATTTTTTCGGCTGCTTTCATTCTATGGAATACATGAGTTTCGACAAACAATAAAATCATAAATTTCATAAATTCATTATGTTTCAGGTCCGGTACGAAGAAGATTTTTTTGACATTCCAACTGTTTTGTCATGGATATTGAAAACGTTACAAAAAATTTCATAAAAAACCTAATAATTCTAAAGAAGAAAAAACCACATGTTACTAACTATATTTTAAAAATACGCTATTTAAGTGTTACCCAGAACCATTTGTACAAGTTTTGTACTAAAATGAAATGGGCGAATGTTGCTTCACGAAAAAAATGATGAAACAGGAAGTCAAAAAAAAAAAAAAAAAAGAATTTATGATCACGAGCAGTTCCGCCCTCTGCTTTCGTGTTTGGACTGTTTTGTTTAGTGTTTTGGCGGGAATTCAAATTGTTTTGCTTCTGTGAAACCACAATTCAGGTTGTTATGGCAAGGCAATTTAGAACGTTACAGAAAATGTCATACTCAGAACATAAAAATTCTAAAGTAAAAAACAATCACATCTTGGGCCTTGTTTAGATCCCGAATTTGACATGCCAAATTCGGGTGTTCACACACTAATTTATGGCGCACTGTAGCGATTTCGTTTGCGTTTGTGAAATATTATCCAAATATTGATTAATTAGACTCAAAAGATTCGTCTCACAAAGTACAATAAAACTGTGCAATTAGTTTTTGATTTCATCTATATTTAGTACTCCATGTATGCACCGACATTTTGATGTGATGGGGAATCTTTTTTTTTTGCATAGTGGAATTTGGGGAGAAATTCTGGAACTAAACAAGGCCTTGGTGACTTACTTTTTTTTTTACAGTGGATTGAAGTGTTACTTTGTACACATTTTGCTATTAAACTGAAATAGGGGAAGCTTGCATCAAGAATAAAAAATGGCCGAAACTCTAGACTCAAATAAGTATAAGAAATGTTTCCCATCAAAGTGACATTTTACATTTCTTCAGTAATTTGGTCCCCATCAAACCTAAAGCTAGCATAACTGTTTCTTGAGTTTAGTAATTCAGGAAGAAATGTTGATTAACCTGAAATAGAATTATGTATCAGTCTGAACACATTTTCAAGGAAAGGCAAAATGTTTATTAGATGAAACTATAGTAAGAAACAATATTTTTTATATATGAACTCTTAAATTATCATTATAGACTTACATTATTAGAATAGATTTTTTTGCATAAATTATGAGTTAGCCTTATTAGGAGGGCTTGTTGCTGTTTGGAAAAGGAATTTTGCTCGTATAGCAAGAATATCAACCTAAAAATATGATTGAAGTTATCCATCTAACACTTGTTGAATATAGAAGAATAACATTACTAGAAGAAAGTTCAACAGATATTAGCTGCTTACATTTGAGAAGTTTTTCATAGTAATACCATCAAAATTTTAAATAAATTGCAAGAAAAAAAAAATTCAGAATCGTACCTACATTTCAATAAGAAGCATACAATCACTTATGTGTATGTGAACATCACATGGAAACATGGTCTTCAAATATGTATTCGTTGAGTTACAGCAAACTAATAACAAGATTCTTAATAATTCTATGTAACACTACAATCTAAAATATCAGAACATCAACGGAGGTTAAATAGAACATTAGATAAAGCTGCACTGGATAATGTTGTAAGCAAACTAGAACATGACCTGGTAACTAGGAGCATCACATAGAGTTAAGAAATTATCAGAACATCAAAGGAGGTTAAACAGAACATCAGGCAAAGCTATACCGAACAATGCAGTAACCAAAATAGAACACGACCAAGAACATCACATAGAGTTTAATTAAATTGTCAAAACATTAAAAGAGGTTAAACAGAACATCAGATAAAGTTGCACTGAACAATGCACTGAGAAAAATAGAACATGACCAGGTAACTAGGAAGGTAGATGTCTGTCATCAAAAGGTAGGTGTCCGAGCGTGATGCCCACTTACTTTCTTGCATGACACACATGTAAACAAAAAGATGTCAGAAGAGTTGAAGTTCTCGAGAAAAAAATATGCCATCCATTTGAAGGTCTACAGTGGAGACTTCTGTCACAATGCATTGAGGTTGGTCATAGACAAAAATGTGCAAGATGCAAAATAGTTGAAACTAACCTCAAAGTTAACATCACAGGTTAAAAGATCTCTTTGTTGGCATCGACTTCTTAAGGTGAATCAGATTCTAGCAAGCATCTTGAGTGTGGATCACAAATTTCAAGGGGTGTACGATTTCCCTCCAGCCACCATCATATTCATGCTTAATATTGCAGCAGCCAACTGATATGATATAAATTTTTTGTTATAATAATCATATAAATGGAAAATGATGGCAAGCATGATGCTATAAGTTGAGAAACACCTGTATGGTTTAACCTCAAAGGCAACAATCTTGGGCAAGATCTATGTTTGTATCATTATGATACTTCACCAAAAATAAGAAGTGGTTGCGAATGAAATGTTTCTCCTCCTTGTTGTGCAAATACAGTCAAATCATAACACATTCGACATAAGATGAGCGCATTGACATTCAGATTACCAACCCACCCATCAGTATTGTCCCTTGATGCCGAATATATGCACACCTTGTCAGTATATAGTAGGTGTCTTTTGATCCAATCTCTTAATTGGGACAGTCAAAGGAAGGTTGTCAAGGATCCTGCAAAGCCACAAAAACCAAGGTTCACTTCCTCATTCCATACACCTAAAATTTTATGGGTTATTAATCTAAATCTATGAAAGCAGCATATTTCCTCTCACATGTTAATGTGGTGCTTGTCCTCAATTTTCTCCTTCAACCTGGTAACAGAACAACACCTTGGTACTAGCAGAACTTGGTACAGACAAACAATGTTGAATTTATCCCAAGCAAACATTAAAGAAAGAAACATGGAACATTGAAAGATGTCTTAATGCGTACCAATGAAATGGAAAAGATAATATTTCAACTACCAATGGAAAACCGAAAGCATGAACCATTACAAAATCAAGCAAATCCAATGAGTTGCAAAGAGAACATACTAAAAGACAATACTTTTGCTACTATATTAATTGAACATCACATTATGAAAAAGATCTCAATAACACATCAAGCAGTAACCATTGGTCCTCTTGCTCATAGCAACAATTGCAGGACCTTTATCAAAACCCACTGCCTGTTGGACTCGCCTTTTTTTCTTGCTGCAGTTCTACAATGCACCAAAAACTTAGGTAAGTAGCCAAAAGAACAGATTGAAAAGAGAGTCTTGGGAAGTATAAAATCCTACTATCGATTTTCAATCTATTTACTATAATAAACAACTATCTCTACTACAATAAACGTCAAATGGACCCGTCAGCCAGCCCGTGGTGAAGCCGCTCAGGAATCGCATCTCGATAACTCTCTTTTGCGCCGACATGTGGGCCAGGGGTGCCAGGCGCCCATCGCCTACCTCATGCTCCCCTCCGGGCTCCGGCCCCTCAACATCCGTGATCCGTCCCCGCACACCTTTCCTCGCGCTTGGCCATACGCTGGCCCCTCCCTGTCTCGCCCGGTCGCCTGCTCCTCTGCTGTGCCGCGCCACCCCTCTCTTCCCTGTCCTGCTCAGCCTCTACGCCATGCCGTATCTTCTTGAGCAAGAAGATCTGGCGCGTCGTCTTCACCCGGCCCTTCCGGCGGCGGCGCAGCCGCGTTGGGGATGTGCGACGGCGGCGCAGAGGCGGCGACACCAGTCAGGGATGGCCTTCCGGCGGCAGTGCGGCCGGCCCTGGTGAAGCACGAGGATGAGGATGTTCTTGTTTGTCATCCATCTCACAACTTTCCTTGCCATCAAAGTGTGGTGCTGCTTTCGCCGTGACGCTCGCCGTTGCCGCTGATGCCGCCGGCGACGGGCCGCTGTTGGACGCGCGCCGATGGACCGCCACCTAGACGGCTCCGAACGCCCAACCGTCGACCCGGATGGACGGCCAGCTACGAGCGCCCATTCGCCCAACAGATGAACTTATGCCAACAAACTTTGATCCCATTCAAATATTATCGGTAGTACATGTGCACACCAAATGTCCTTTATTGGATCCGTGCACTGTAGTTCTGCGTTCTTGAAGGGCGATGATTTTCAACCTTTTATGAATTGCATCCCTCTCCCTCCTGAAGCTAATGGTCCCATTAGACTCCAAGTTATGTTTCTTACATCGTTTAGTAAGAATGGGTCTGACCCTTAGTTGTTGAAGAAGAATGGACAATGATGAACAGCCGTTGATTTCCCTAAACATATTGCTTGGCTTATTAGCGAATCTTACTTACATACACGTCCTTATAAAATGAACAAGCACGTGCAACCACTATTAGATCTTTGGTTTGATCTCTCTGGTTAGTCTTGTGTAATTTCACTACACTTCCATACAATGGATACACGCTAAATTTAGTTGAATATTTTGGGAGATTTTGAATTATGAATTTGTGCTATTTGCAAACAGTATGGAATTAGTATGTAGTGTTGATCAAGTCGGTTTTCAGAGGTTGTACAAATACATGCAACAACACTTTGTAATTTTTTATATAAAAAATCTGATTTTCAGGAGTAGTAGATACAGAAGTCCAATTACTGGTCTTCAGAAATAAAATTTGATTTAGTGGACTTGAACTTGTGTGGTATATAGTTTCCTTTAGTTACTTCATTTACTTTCCCTGCTTCCTAACTCCTGTCATGATTTGTCATGGAGCCTGCAACTACTTGGAAAGATGTATGTTTAAAATTAATCCAATATAAGCATAAGACTAAGGTAATGTGCCAATCTAAAACTATCAGGGATAATCATCAAATCATTAGGAGATTGGACAGTTACAACCAGTAACTGACAAAACACAGCTATCTTTGAATTTTTCGGTGTTGGACAGGTTTAGAGAATATTCATATTTGTAAAAAGGTGTGGTTCATAAAGTTTTGTGATTGTATTTAAAAATCAAGGAAAATTTCTATCTTATATCATTCCATTAGCTAGAAGTGAACTGTTTGTGTACTTTTGACTTGTGGAATCACCTTGGTTGATGACGGATGTGCACCCCGCTTCCAACCATGGGTACCTTACAGACCTTAGTAGCCTGGCTCATGAATTCCCACCTTAAGTTAGTCTAGGCCTTTTATAAAAAAGGACGTATGGATAGCTCTAATCCATCTTATAGATAGCTGATACAATAATCCTTTATCGAGGTTAAGTTGCATGTCTTTCTCAAGCTTCGGCTAATTTGCTTTTCTTTTTGATGGTTATCTTGGAGTATCTGCACGGTGTCGACAGTAAATTGTGGTGTCAATGATGTTGGGTTGACTGCAATTTTTTGTGCAGTGAGACAAGCAGGAGCATCATTTGACCCATTTGAAGACAAATGCCAACGAAGTCTTGGAAGCTATGAACAAGGAGTCAAGGACCAAAAGCTACTATAACACCGTGCTTTGGAAGAATTTTGAAATACATCAAGAACTGGACATGTTTAATTTAATCACTTTTGTACATATTTAGTTATTTATTAATTGAAAGTTTCAAATTACCTTTGTACCAGATTACTTAACTTTAGATGCTTTATTGCACTCTTGGTTGAGAATAACAGTGCCATTTCTTCTCATTGTTATGAGCAAACTGATTTGTTCATTGTCGTATGAGAAAAAACTTGTTAGCATGTGTCACATGTGGTTAGTTATTTAAATGGATACAAACATTATACATGTATGATGTGTTAACAAAAGAACAACTAAAGCTGAACGGAGTTTTGTTTGTTTGTTTGAGTGTATTCTTGGTGGCGAATTGAATACCACCTATATGTACCGTTGCAACACTCCAGTGGCATGCTTGTTAGACCAACTCCTTTAAGGAAGACCGTCAAGGGCAATAAGAGTGGAATAACTGTCTCATCACATTAAAAAAATCATTTTTTCTGATAATAGTATAACACATGTACGAATTAAAATTATCGTAACATTATTTTGTTCCCGTTGCAATGCACGGGTATTTACCTAGTGTATATAGGAAAGTACATAATTGAATTTGTCCTAAGCAATCATTTTTCTAAATTTCCCATATACATTCTCAGCTAAAAACTGAAAGGAACTATCTACTGGAAAGCTATACTCAAGCATACACAATTCTATAGCAAACAACCCCTATAGCAAACAACCCCAAAGTACAGTGTGATATATCATAGCCACTACAAGGTTTCAAAGGGAGAAATTGGCACACCAGAACCACAACTTCTTTGTAAGTTGTCCTTCTAAATCCTTGAATGAGCCTACATTGGTCGTCCTCTTAATTCCAAGAGTTGTAGGAAATGAAAGCACATGAAGTCAACATTCAGAATAAGAGAAATCAATATAAAAAACAATGCTAATTCGTCATGCCAGACCTTGATAAGTCTCAGCCAGACATAAAAAGAAGCACAAACATATATTGGATGAATCTAGAATCCAAGACCTAAGAAAAAAAGACCAAGGGAAAAGTGAATGAGCAACTCCCACAACTTTTCACTAAAATCATGGTTGTAAATTATCTTGACACACACACACACACACACTACTACACAGAATGAGCAACTCCCACAACTTCAGAAGCATATATATTTAGCTAGAAGAAAAAATGAACTTAAGATGTCTGCAACCAACAAAAAGAAGATCATATTCTTTTGGTAGAGAACACCATATTATGAAAAAAGAACATCACATGCTTATAGTAACAGAATATCACAATATGAAAAGAAGAACATCACATGGTTAGTAAAAAACATCATAATATGAAAAGAAGAACATCACTGCCGTGTGTGAAGCCTCATGTTTTCTAAGTGAGAAGCATTGACGAGATGATAATGGAGAATGGAAGGTAACCAAAGCGAAGGAAAACTTATCAGTCAACCAATCTAATATGTGGCAATCTGAGACTGGCATGCCAAAATGAGAGGTAGGTGGAGCTTTGAGCTCTCATATAATGAACAAGGCATGTCAGTCACATGTCAATTGTGTTCAAAAAAATTGAGACCGAATACTCGTATGATAGCGAAACCTTATGGGAGAGGAAGAAGTGCAATGTGGCAGCTTGCTAGTGGAGACGCGTTGTCCAACAAATTTTGACCAAAGAATTTCAAATGACAATTTCTTATAAACCACAAATCTGGTTTATAATTAGTTTGCATTGGAATATTCCTTATATTTTTATACCAAAAAGATGTTATAATAAGATTTCAAATCCTAGTTTTTTTTGTCATAAAAGCATGCTACATCTAATAGGTTCACATGTTACAACTACTTTGTCACGTATTTACCTTTTAAGTTCCTGTAGATCCCGAGGCTTGTTCACTTGGCCGACAATAACAAAAAATAATATAAAAAGAACATCGGTTCAAAGGCGGTTGAACAACACACACAAATTGACTTAGCAGCAATAGAACATCAATCAAAATTACATAAAACATCGGTAACACTACGAGAGAACATCAATTGTCAAGTAGTTGAACGTCACCTGGGAGTTGTCTGCAACAACTTATGAGAGCTCACAGATTTATCTTTTTCCTTCCCAAAGGTTGAACATTCTGATCATAATGTGCTTCAAACATGTCATCATCATCATCATCATCATCACCACCACCATCATCATCATCATCATCATCATCATTCTAAAAATAATACAAGTACAAGATTAAAATTTAATGTACAAGCCCGTACATCTATCATCAACAAGATTAACAAAGGAAAAAATATAATATTATAATTGAAATATCTTTGTATGAGAAGAAGTAGATTTCTCTTGTACACGTAAAGTTTCTAGAACCTACCAAAGTACATGAGCAAAGTAACAATATAAGCATAAAAAACATAAAATAGTTTCTTATTTCCATACTTGAATTCCTTATTTCCAGTCTGAAAAGGTGTAGGGACTGTGAAAACAGATAGGTCAAGAAACCTCCTAAATTCATTGGCTCTAACAATTTCCCTTTGTTGTTCTTCATTTAGAGATTTACAAAGCTTGTGCGACCTATTTGTTGAAAAGCGATGCTTAACATGATCTTTTTTTACCACTATGTCACTACATATGAAAAAGAATAGATCATCTAAATGCAAATACTTGAAATTAAAATCATGCTGAAAATATACTTAAGCCTGACAACTTGACAGCTGAAAAATTAGAAACAAAGACGTAATAGCATCTAACAAAATAATGTGTGAAAGAACATTTGGAACATTGAATTTAGAACATTTAAAACACTAAAATAATATAGTAACATAACATCGACTAGGTACTTACAGAACATCTAAATACTACCAGAACATTGACATGTTACTAGCAGAACATCACATTGTTATAGACAAAACATCATTGAATTTATCCCAGGCAAACATCAAACATAGAAACGTAGAACATTGAAAGATGTCTTAATCCTACCAATCAGATAGAAAAGATAATATTTTAGGTATCAATGGAAAATCAAAAACATGAATCATCATGAAAATATTATCTAAAAACCACATCAAACACTCACTCTTGGGACTCTTGCTCATCGCAACAATTGCAGGACCTTTATCAGAACCCATTGCCTGTCTGCCTCACCTTTTTCTTCTTGCTGCAGTTCTACAATGCACCAAAAGCTTAGGTAAGCAACCAAAAGAACACTTGCAAAAAGAGCTTCATATCACATGCATGAATGTTTCCTAGCATCCTAAGCAGATCGTTCATAAAAGCTATTACGAGTCTAAATGTATAAGATCTGAGCTTGTACATCATTTAAACTAAAATCATGCTTCTAAATTCATTTGACACACATATTACTACACAGAATGAGCAATTCCCACGGTATCATAAGGCAAGAAATTCCCTAGAGTTTCTTACAGGGATCTAAAGCAAGCTACAGGGAGCTTTTCCAAGTCCAACCTAATTGGAAGAGGAAGCTATGGCTCAGTATACAAAGGGAAGTTAACTCAAGCTAAAATCGATGTTGCTATTAAGGTTTTTGACCTTGAGATCATATTTGCAAACAAAAGTTTTTTTTAGAATGTAAGACTTTGAGAACCATTCGGCATCGGAATCTTGTTCCTGTACTAACTGCATGTTCAACAATAGACAACGGTGGTAATGATTTCAAATCCCTAATTTATGAGTTCATGCCCAATGGAAATTTGGATACATGGTTGCATCAACCACCTGGTGGTGCAGCTCCAAAATTTTTAGACTTAGCTCAAAGAATAAACGTATGCATTGACATAGCTGATGCATTGGCCTATTTGCACCATGATTGCGGAACTCCTATTGTCCACTGTGATTTGAAACCAACAACCGTCTCGATGATGGCATGAATGCTTATTTGGGAGACTTTGGCATTGCAAATCTCCTTGTTGATTCCAGATCAATAGCAATTGGACACTCGGGTTGTAGTAGTTCACTTACTGTGATGGGAACTATAGGGTATATTGCTCCAGGTATAAATCAAGAATGTTCGTCATCTTCTGCTATATGTATATAAACTATAAAGCAATATGTTATGCACAAAAATATCTGACTTTTTCTCTATATTTTGTAGAGTATGCTCAAAGTGTTCATGCATCAACCTATGGCGATGTTTATAGTTTTGGAATAGTACTTCTGGAGATGATTACATGCAAAAGACCAATTGATTCTATGTTTGAAGGTGAGCTCAGCATTGCCAACTTTGTAGAGAGAAATTTTCCAGATCAGGTGCTACATATCATTGATGCTCATCTCCAAGAAGAATGCAAGGGCTCTAATAAAGCAATAATGACAACATAAAACAAGGTCATCGATGTGTGTTATCCCTTGTTCAAGTTGCCCTTGCATGCACGCTTCGATTACCAAGAGAAAGAATGAGCATGAGAGAAGTAGCCATTAACTTGCACGCAATCAGAAAGTCATGTGTCACAACAACTAAATGAGATCAAGCCATGCTTCTATGAATCTTGTGTAATTAGCTTAGATTGTATTTGGATGTAACTAGCGTAAATATGGCAAAAAGATGGCAAATCAGGCATGAGTAGCATGCTCACATTGATGAACTACCCTGCTAGAAATAAAGCTATATGTGCTGGACAAACAACTTGTGTGTAGTACAAGACTACCAGTTCATACCAATATTTGATTTTTGAACATTTGAAAATGGATTTGGTAAAGCGATTATATCGCTTTGATGGACAGTATGTTGTTTGAGCATGCTTGTTTCTCTGTTCATACTCCACCATTTTGGCTCTCCAACATTTGGCTTTAACTAATATTTTGAATTTCTGGTTTTAGTAAAGCATCAATGATTTCATGAAGTGTCTGTCAACTGCGTTGACGAGCTTCTCTTGTGTGACTGCAGTACTAGGTGACAATTTCATACAAGGATTAGCACAAATAATCTGCAGATCAGACTGAATATATGTAGCACACTGCCAATCTAACTACTCAACTTGGAGCCTTGGACCCCTTATCCAATCAGGCAAAGGCCAAATTTCAATTTCCCCCAACCCCAACCACTCCACAAAGTACGAAAAAAACTGAGATACTTCGCATACCTTTGGAAATTCAGGTGCGGCTAAGGATGAAAATGGTCGGAAACGGTCAAAAAACTCCTGTATTGTTTTCTACATTTATATTTAAATACGAACGCGAAAACAAAAACGGTATAGTCGGAAACGAAAACGAACTTACGGTATTTCAAAAACGAACCAATTCGAGCGGAATTATGTTGGAAACGGTCGGCGTACGAAAATTCAGTACGAAATACCAATCCACTTTAAAGATGTGCATGACCAAACTAACAAGTGCATGATTTAGTTCAAGTGCACATAATAGAATAAGGGGTGCATGACGCAGTCGCCGACACACAAATACAAGTCTAAAACAAGAAATTAATAGGACATGAACATCTACAGTTCATCAGCATCATCCATGATGTCAGGATCACTTTCCATGTCATTTTTTTCCTCGTGGCTCCGCAATACAGAGTGGAGGACGGAGTCACTGACTCACGACCATGCGGCGCCACAATACGGGAGTGGAGGGAAGGCGATACAAGAGTGGTGGCGGGATACGAGAGTGGTGGTGTCTAGGGTTGTTGTTGGCGCTCCTTATTGCATATAATTTGACCGCCAAAATAATCCAAAACGACCAAATAATATATAGCAAATATATTATTTATCTAACAAGTTCCACGAGTTTTGAACTTGTTTTGTAGGAAATATAATATTTCATGAAATAAAAGTATCTCAAACAATGAAATAGGCTGCACCATTGCGAAGCTCTCATGTGGCTGATCAAAATACAAATATTATTTGCAATATTTGGAGCTATAAATAAAAAGATATGGGAATAGAAAATATATTTTTGTGGCTCTACTGAATTTCTACCGAATTTCGAATACGGTTACATACCGAATATAATGTAGAAAAGTAGAAATTCCGCTCTGTTTTCGAATTGTCGTCCGAATTTCGTTGTTTTCGCATTTTTCCGAAAAAAGTGAAAATGGTCAGATCAAATGTAGAAAACGATGCGATTCGATCGGGAATTTTCATTTCCGTTTTCAAACTTAGGTGCGGCGTCTTGTTGCTGTTGTGCTGGAAACTTCAATCCACCGTCTTGCTTTCAACAACACACCGCCATTAGCTTGGGTGGTTATGCAACCCGTGCAGTGCTACAAAGGAAATCTCACAACGCGGGATGGCGTTGCATTCCTCGTGAAGCGTCTGGTCCACTTAGAGTATCTCCAGCAGTCTCCCAATTCTTACCCTCAATGAGAAAAACCGAAATTTTGAGGGATTGAAAAGCTCTAACAGTTCTCCAATCCTTTCCCCAATGAGATTTTTTTTCACCCCTCAAAATCAGCCATCTAATCCCTCAAAGATGAGGGAAACCTACCTCTCCCCAATACACTGGGTCCCACAAATAACTGCCAAGCTCCTCTACCCTGCCATGGCGGACCTCGACGGCGACCTCGAGGCTGTGCGGTACCTGGTCACTGTAGCCAGAGATCGTACGGGACGTGACCACCGTAGACGAAGGCCGTGCGGAGGCCATGGCCGCGGTTGCCTCCAGCGTGCGTGCCAGCACAACCGAAGCGAGGCCATGTCCATGGACTCTGTGCATCTTGCTTTGCTCCTTTGTGTTGGTCATGTTCGTGCATCTTGCTTGCATCTACCCACATCTCACTTGCCTCTCGCTTACATCTGGCCAGCGATGGTCAGAGCCGGCGCTAGACAGGGCCAAGGGAGGGGTTGGGCGCTACGGCGAGAACCACGGAGCGCCGGCCGCCGCCGGGCCACGAGCTGCTGGAGAGAGAGGGCGCCCGCCTGCCTCCGCCCCTGTGCTCAGTGAGAGAGAGAGGACACCCGCTGCCGCCCCAGGTGCTCCGCATGCGTGAGAGGGAGGGCCGCGGTCGAGGATGAGGAGCTCCAATCCATGGTTGTGTGGGTGGAGGGACGAAGGCTATGATGGAGTAAAATGCACTATATGTCCATTAACTTGCAGAGCATCCTCAACAGTTTGCCAAATTAGGTTGCCATCCTTGAAAATTTGGCAAAACAAGAAAATTTACTCTCCAACAGTTTGCCAAATAGGTTGCTATTTTTTTTCCAACTTGCTATTCTTTCTCTCCGCGCGCGTATCTTTACGCGCGCGTATACTACTCCCCATCGCAGTCGCACGGCCGCCGCCTCCCTTCCCGCGTATACTACTCCCCATCGCAGTCGCACGGCCGCCGCCTCCCTTCCCGCGCTGGCGATGAGAATTCCTCCCCTGGTTCCACACCGAACGTATCATTGCTTGCGGTCTCCGTCGTCGAGTAGATACAGTTCCCTTGCCAAGCCTAGCGTCGTCCGTCATCGATCGAGTACGTACAGTTCCCTTGCCAAGCCCGGCGTCGTCCGGCCGGACGTCGTCCTTCAGATCCCGAACGTAGCATGGCCTGGACGTCCTCCCTCAGATCCCGATCGAAGGATCTGCCGGTGTTGAGGTATGTCCTTCCTCGTGTAGCTAGGGTTCATATTTTTTTCTCTTTGGCCGGTGATGGTCTGCTGCTGCCTTTGATCAATTAGCCTAGCTAGGGTTCATATATATATAGCGCTGCTGCCCAGTAATTGATGGTCACACTAGGACTGAATTTTTGTAGCACTGCTGCCATGTACGCTGATTCTCAATTATGTCGAAGTACAATTACCGAATCTGTACTGATCATCTTGCAATGTTCTGATCGTCTTGCAATTTCTTTTCAGAGATTTGAAGTCCACTGCATGTATGGGAATGAATAGGCAACCTTGCTGTGGTATGGTAGGCAGGCAAGGCAGGCATTGTTTTGAGATATGCACATCAAGGCAACACCAGGCAGGCTTCGGTGGTAGGGGATGAAAGGCTTATATGCATCCATGTCGTACTGGCTCAAGCTCAATAACTCAGCTCATTCATCCTATGGCCATGTGTGAACTGAAGGTCACTGTTTTGGTTTTCATGACGACATTTGCAAAAAATGCAGACTTGGAGAGGCTGCCCCGTGTCCACGATAGCGTAAAGAAAATTTTCATTGGAAGGGGTCGTGGCGCGAAGGTAGTTAGAACAGGTATGACGTGGGTCTATTTTCTTTAAGTTTACCAAGTCCAAATGACAAACTGTTGGAGAAAAGTCTATTTTTTTACTTGCTATATTTTTTACCAAGTTGCCAAATGGCATGATTTGCCAAGTTAATTTTGGTAAACTGTTGGAGATGCTCTAAGATGGAGTAAAATGCACTATAGGTCCATTAATTTGCGTCGTTGTCCTAAATAGGTCCGCCAACTATGAAACCGGACATCTATCCCATAGAACTTTGAAACCGGTTCACCGCAGGTCCAAAGGGCGAAACCAGCCTGGTTTTGGAGCACTATTTTTCAAAAACACCCCTTCATCTCCTATCTCACCCCTAAGCCCCACCAAATTGCTCTCTCACAGTGTCCGGTGGCCTCGACGCCTTGTGTCACGGCCTCACGCCGTGCCCATGACGGGCCTACGCGCGACCTTTGAGCTCAGGAGTGTTCGCGCCATCGCGAGCTCCGGCGATTCGCGGCGTCGGGCCGGGAGCGCTGAGGCCGAACACGACCGCCGGACGCGGGCGGCGCAGCATGGCCGTGGGCGTGCTCTGCTGCATGGGCGCGGGTGAGCTCCGCCGCGCCACGGGCGAGCCCTGCCTTGCCGCGGGCACGGCTGAGGCCGAGGCCCGCGTGTCCTCCCCGTTTAACTAATTGCGCCGAGATTCAATAATGCTACAGTGCCGAGAATTGTTGGCTTATTGCGCAAGGTGACACGATGCACACGTCGACGGAGCAACACAGCTTCACTTGAGGTCACTGGGAGAGAATTGGACGCGTCAAGCGTCGTCGCCGGTGGACACGAACTCGCGCACGGCGGTGACCAGCACGTCGGCGATCTCCGGCACGAACAGCTCGGACGCGTGGAACCCCGGGGCGTCCATCTTGACGATGACCTCCGCGGTGCCTCGGTCCTGCAGCCACCGAGCGAACTCCCGCTACCTGTCGATTGACGAAGAAGACATCAAGAAGACCATACTTGTTGCTGCATTCTTTTGGTAAGAAATTCCCTAAAGTTTCTTACAATGATATAGTCCAAGCTACAAAAAACTTCTGTGAGTCGAACCTAATTGGCAGAGGAAGCTTTGGTTCAGTTTACAAAGGAAAATTAACTCTTGCTAAAATGCAAGTGGCGATTAAGGTTTTTGACCTTGGGATGAGACGCACAGACAGAAGTTTCATATCAGAATGTGAAGTGTTAAGAAGAATCCGTCATCGAAACCTTATCCCTATCCTAACGGCATGTTCAACCATAGACAACAATGGGAATGATTTTAAAGCTCTAATTTATGTGTTCATGCAGAATGGGAATCTTGACACATGGTTGCATCGCAGGCCTTCGTGAAACATCCTCAATTTTCCACGAAGAGAAAATCTCACAGAATGATATACAACAGTCGATAATCAATTCCATACATCGAATTATAAATCTAAAGGGTACAAGTAGAGGGGTTTACAATAATAATTACAACGCCACTAGGCATAACAAAGTATATCTAGCATCCAGAACAGCTTGAGAAGGCGGAAGTAACGCGGAAGCAACTTCAAACTCCAACTTGAGCGCAGGCACGAGACCTTCTAATCCGTTTGACATCACTGAGAAGCAGGAAAATCTGCACACCGCCAGATGTGTGCAGGCCATGGTCAGCACCGAATGAGCTTTAGTGGAAAAGAGAAATAAAGGGATCTGGCGATCCTATAATTTGGCTGTGGTTTGCATCCTAGCGCATGCGAAGTAGCAGTAAATAGTAGCAACAATAATAATATAGTCAAGTTTAACACATTCCCATTCCCACACACATCCATCCATCCATCATCTCATCCATCCCAAATCCATCATCTCACCTCCATCACCACATCTCACACTCATGTCGGCAGACCAACTCCCTCTCGGTCTGTCTCAGCGGCCCGCAGCCCCCATCTAGGCTCACGACCGGAATGCTCGGGGAAGGTAGAACACTCCTCTCCTATCTAGTGAAGCAGAACACAGGACAGGTCCATAGCTGACAAGTCAGCATATGTATCGATCGATCAACCAAGAACACTCTGCAGAGGTTTTACACACCACAAGATAGCCATCTTCGACAGGGCCCTGTCTAGGCTGATTCCGGCTGCTTGCTTTAATAGTACGATGCCACCCTACCTCTCAGCTCTGGAACGCCCCAAGTACTTCTGGGTGCTGAAACTGTGAAGTCATGAACCGTGCCCCGTTACGTGTTCATACGTCTCTGAAGGGTGTGGGTCCATCGCATGCCCGTACCTCCCTAACACTGCTCGCCTAGTAGTAGTGGCACCGTGCTACCAAGTAGTCCAGCCGTCTCCCCATTACAAGGAACATGTGGTCTGTAAAGGAGTCCTGAAGAAACTGAGTACTAGTAAGTCCTTAGGGATGACTAAGCCGGGATGTCTCCAACAGGGTTACCGTTCGGGTGCCATCCTGGCACCACGTGCCACCACAGCACCTCCTCCCTGAGCGGCCCACGACAAGCCCACACTCAGGGTTTTCCCCAACCATAAGTATACCCGCCACAGGTATCCGCACAGGAATGTCCAGTCCATCCCAAGGCAAGACTCGCTCCATAAGCTCGTCGTATATCCCGGCTCAGTCGACTCGACCCTCACCCTCCACGCACCCAAGTCACGCTCACAGAACCACCAGATCCTCACCAAGTCCACCAAGGCTGGCATCCCAAACCAAAACCATTCCCGGGGGTTCACCACCCGCATCACATCACAGATCCAATGCGAAGTGGAGTTAATAAGTATGGTGATATAAAGTGCAAGCAAGCAGAAAGGTGGCAATAATAATATAAGTGCGAGCGCAGAGCTGGGTAACATGGTGAAGGGTTTCAATCAAGGGTATAAAGGCTCAGGCAATAGCATGCATCATATACTAGCAAAGGAATAAATATAAAGCGCTAGCAATTCTATAAATAATGCAATGTCTAATAGGATTCTCTAAAAGAAGGTGCTGCCATGACACCTGCGATGTCGAGGTAGTAGTGGTACAAGTCTCCTATAGTAGAGGTCGTCCACCAGCAGGGTCCATCATCGGTCCATCATCTCCGGGTGCGTCGTCGGATCCATCGATGCGCGAGTCGTCACTACGGAGAAAAATGCCGAGAACGGCTAACAATAAGAACCAATAAATCCGCAATAAAAACTTAACTCAAATAAACTCAAGAACTGCACCAGAAGGTAGATCAGGATTTTAGCAAAATTATGACACTGGTTTCATGGTTTTTGAACATGGGACGAATATTCTATGAATATTTAAAGGTGGAGTGGATTTCTGGAAAACAGAAAAATGGAAATGCCAAGGGTGACCGTGGGTTGCTGGTTGTGGGCTCTTCGTCCTTTTGGTCTCATTTAGGCCTCGGCTGGGTTTAGTCCTGCCATTAGCTACTGGGCCGGTTGCTGCGAAAGTCCAGGAGGCCGGACTAACTGGGCCTGCAGTCCAGAAGAGGAACGAAGGGAGCAGAGGCTGCGCCGATCAGGTGCTCGACGAATTGTCCGAAGAGCTCGCCGTGTGGGCGGGCGTCGTGCTCGGGAGTGAACGTGTCTAGTTGCCGGGCGGCAAGGGCTGCAAGGCACCGGTGGTGGTAGACGAGAGCAAGGGCGTGATTACGATCGGGGGAGATGTGCCAAAGTTACCAGATGGCGCTGCGTGCGAGTGTAGGCGTGGTCATGGCCATGGGCGTGGTCGGCCAGAGGCGAGAAAGGGGCGAGGCCTACTCTGGTGTGGCAACGAGGCATGGAGTCGGTCCAGTGCGTGTGTCCATCCGTGTGTAAGTGTCAATTGATGGCTTTGGCTACGGCATGGTCCTGTGTATATATATGCTCGTAGTGGTACGTGCCATGGCAGAGCTGAGGCTAGCTAGAATGCAGTCGTGCTATGTGTGCGTGCATGGCGCGTGCAAACGTGAGCACGAGCGTGATGCCGTGCATGGTGCTCGCGACGTGGGTTACCAAGGCAGGAGGCAGGTAGTGTGCTGAACGTGTGGCCATGGAGAACAGGAGCTGCTCGACGGAAAGCTTGGCAAGGCCTGTGCGTGCGTCTGTGTGATGGACATGACTGCGAACACGACGGCAAGGGTCCAGTGGCATAGGGTGCGGCTAAAGTGCGTGGCGACGGACACGTCACAACATCGTGACACCGTCCATGGCAGCGTGTCTGTGCCGGTCGTGTGTTTGTGTTCATGGCGACGGCATGCAGCTATGTGTGCATGTGTCTGAGGGCTTAGGCAGCCGACGACCTACTCTGCTTCCTGGCTTGCAAGGCAGAGCCACGCCGGCCTCGTGCTCGACGGAAAATTATGTTCCGGCAGGAAGGCGTCAAGAGAAGGGCAACGGTTCCGGCGGGTACGGCTACGGCTACGGCTTCGGAAACTCTGACAGGTTGTCCATGGCAGCTGCCCGCCGTAGCAGTGGCTTGATGGATCAGCGAGCGTGGACAAAGGGCATAGGGATCGAATTGGCCCCCATCATCTTCGTAGTCCAGCAACTGGCATCACAGGGGTCCGGTATGGCTCGTCGGCATCGCCCTGATGCTATGGCGGAGCTCGCACGGCGACAAGGCCATGGCAGAGCTCCAACGAGGTGACGGCACGCATCCGTGGCAATGGCACGCGGTGGCTCCAGCGAACTCGGCCAGCACATGGGCGAACTCCTCCCTTTTGGCTACGCAGCAAGGTGCTGCAGTCTTCTCTGCAGCTCGACAGCGCATCCAGCCACCACGGCAAGGCACACGCAGCACAATAGCGGAGCAGTCAGGTACAGTGGGTTAAGGCGACGCTCGACGGCACGTCCTAGCAGCGCAAGGTGGCCGGAGCCAGGATTGTGGCAGACGGACGCAGCGGCGTTCCAAGGAACTCCGATGGCGGCATGGTTCACGTCCCAGGTCGCATACTGGCTGGTCCATCAGTGGCGGTCTACAGGTCCGGCGGCTTGCCGTCGCGCCAGAACGGCGGTGCACCGCGGCTGGACATGCCGTGGTGACGATATGGTGGTCTCGCGAACAGCGTCCACACCTGCGTCCTTCGAAGCCGGTGGATTGATTAGGCTGGGTAGGTCCACGTGCGTGTGTGTGCTCGTGTCTAGTGGCCAAGCAAGGGCAGCTTCGGGCTCGTGCTTTCCAGGGGCTTGCCGGCGGCGAAGGCCGGGACAGGCAGGCAAGATCACGGCAAGGAGAAAAGGATGGGTCTTGGGTAGGTGGTTGCTCACCGTGGGTTCGTGAAGACCGGGAAGGAGGCGAGGTCGACGGCGAGGTTGCAGCTGTGGGGCGCCGGGCGACGATGTCGTCCGGGTCGCGGTTCACGGCGAGCTAGAACGCGGACGGGACGGAGCAGCGCGCGGGCGTCGCGCAGCGAGGTGGTCGACGTCGGGGGCACCTCCGTCGTCGAGGCGTTGTCGGCTCGGTGTGGTTCAGGTCAGCGTCGTCGTTCAGCTCGGCATCGGCGTGGCGCGGTCGTTGGTCGACGACGAAGAAGCAGCTTCCGTGCTCTGCTACAGCGCGACGAAGGAGCAGAACGGGCGGTTCGCGTCTATGGCGGAGAGCGCGGCATCCACGGGCGACGTCGCGAGGCGGAGCGGCGAGGCGCTGTGGGCACGGCGAGGTCACGCGCAGCAGCGCGGTGGCGAGCGTGTCCCGTACTGCGGGCAGAGCGGAGTGGGGAGGAAGAGGAGTGGCGGCGCACTGCTTGGAGGAAGAAGAAGAGAGTGGCGGCGGCGGCGGATGAAGCAGAGGAGCTGCGGCGGCGGTTCCTCTTTTATAGCCGTGATTCTAGGGCTCCAAGGGGGCACCGGTGATCCTAGACGTTCGAGCGAGCTCCGGGACACGCGACGCTCATCCCGCGGGCGGTGGTACGGACGCCGAGGCGCGAGGATGGGACAGGCTTGCGGCGGCGGCTTCCTTCTGCGTGAAGCGTACGCGAGTTACTTTCTCGTGCTCACGTGATGGACTGGTGGGCCACTGAGGGATCGGAGGCAGCTTGGGCCGGCTGAGCTGCTGCTGGCGTTGGGCCGGCAAGGGAGCTGGGTTCTGGTCCTTGCGATGCGGCACTCATACACGTATGTACTAGTATATATACAACCAAAGGGACGTGCACAGGAGCATGCACGTTCGTGATACGTGATTTAGGGAGTAGGCTAAATATGAGTTGTTTCTTGGTTCTCTCTTACGTGCATCTCAGTACAATAGGGTACACTAGGATGCACACTCGTGCAACCTATTGACTAAGGGATTAAGGAGCAAGGTTTTTCCTAATTAAGCTCTCGCGACTTTTTGGGCATGGAAGGAGGTTGCGGCTTCATGATGTGGCCGCCGTCGTGTTGGCGGCGGCGCTACGGACATTGTGAGTTGTGGAGTCGACGGGGCTCTGGTTGTGGCACGGTCATGAGGGCGATGACGTGCCAAACTCCCGCGTCACAGCGTCGGCTTATGGACGGATCGAGCTCGGTCCAAGAGTCTCAGTCGTTGCTACGATCACTGGTTTGGCCAAAGGGAAGGGAAGAGGGAGCTAGGCCAAGTGTCATTATGGCCATAGAGTATGTTGGGATATTATTCCCATATTGGTATATTTATTGTTTATTTATTTGATTTATAAATAAATATGGGTGTTGTCGATTTATTATAATCAATACAAAAGAATCCAATAAAAATCCAAATCACACATGTTGCATATCACATTAAATAGAACTGGCACGATCCAAACATAAATGTCACACATGTGACATGATGGTATGTAATGCTTAATTAGGACTAGGTTCTAGCATGGGTCCTACTAGTAAGTAAGCAAGATCAAACTAGAAGCTCGATCATGTCATTAGCTTACAAGTGTCTAACTTAGGGTCCTAATCACATGTGGCTTAAGGGGGGTTAAGACACATGTGATGATGTTATATTGTGGTGATCAGCAGCTAATCATTAGTGCTATTTGTGCAATTAGGTAGGGTTCTCTACGTGACAAGCAATAAACATGGGTTTATTTAGAAAAAAATTTGTAGTTGGAATTTTTGTGTTTGGTGAATTTTTCGGGTTGTTACAGTCCTACCCCCTTATCAGAATCTCGTCCCCGAGATTTAAGGTGTGTAGTACTACGTGAGTGGTAAAGCGAAGTCTAATCGTCATCCGACTACTTGTTCCAGGTAGCTTGTTGGAATTACTCCAGGTGGATCTTAGGATTTCCAAAGGAACACTTCTACAATACTCTGGTATTTGCACTGCGGTAGGGAGTGTGGTTAATGTATGGAAGGATCACATATTAGTTTAGACTAATCAGGTTCTACTGGTTTAGAAGATGTGCTTTAGGCTCCTGATTTCGATCCAGGGTCTAATGGGTTATGGGTCCACCATGCTTCCGTTGCGCTACTCTGATAAGCGTAGTTGTTATCCTAGCTTTTAGTCGGTGTGCTTCCGAGGACCTTGCATGAGAAACTGTCATCCTTTGCTCCCTTTGGTAACTCGACCCAAATTTGTGCAGGATGTCCAAGATGCCTAGGTAGATCAAGCAATTCTAGGGTTATTGGTTAAGGGTGTCGCTCATGAGGTTCTTCTAGTAGGGGCTCCATTGGGTAGTAGAGTGTGAAGCTATTTCTTCCAAAGGTTGAGTCCTATGGGTGGCATGTGACTTGCATGATTATAGTCCATGGCGATTCTAGGAGGGGTTGTGCAGCGGTTTTTGTAGGTGGACTGTGGGTTGATATCCCGTTGGGGGGGGGGGGCATAAATCGAGGTTCATGTGCGAGTGTCATGATTTATTGTCAACTTTGTGTAATAATTAGGTGATTTAAACAATTTAAAACATTTAAATCTATCCTACACTCATACAAAGAAGCATAAAGAACCATAAAAATGCGATAAGAACCAAGCACTCATTACATAGGGTCTATTACAAGGCGATATCTTTGGTAGCTACACCAAGAGATTCGTGAGGAAACGTACTACGCGTAGGTAGTTCATGGTGGTAGACATTCTACTCTACTCATGGTATGACTTGTAGCCAAATAGGGTTCATCTTTGTTATCTTCTACCTACCCCCTTATCATGATGAATCTTGTCTGTAGAGTTGAACTGGTGGGGTAAAGGAACTTTCTTCCAATCAGACTCTTGGGTCTAGGTGTGCTCGGCTTAATCCCATTACCCTATGGCACTATCGGAGGCATCGAGGGTACGGGTAATAGACGTTGGGAGGCCATACTCGAGGAGTTTGTACGCATCTTGCATCACAAATTGAAGAGTTGCATGTGCGGTAAGCTGCACAATAGTAAAGATTGTGGTTTCCAACACCTGAATGGTGTACACCTTCGCCGTGGCACCCCTTCACTTGGGAGAATCTGTAAAGTCACCATGTAGCAGACTTCATCTCCTCTAGGCACTACCCCACTTGTGGCACGTCTATTGTGACTTTTCTTCAGGGACTCCTGATTCTTGAAGCACTTCTTGCAGATCTTGGGCGCATCCATCGTGGTACTCGAGGTATAAAGGCATGCTCCTGGAGGTCATCATTTGCATAAGGGACCAAGAACATGGTCAGCAAGTCCATTTCAAGAGGTAAGCCATGCACAAAATAGTGCAAGGTCGGTAATATAACCGAAAGAAGGGCTGGATCAACCTATTCTATCGTCCAATCCTGAGGGTCTCGTCCTAGGGTCAAGCATGGAGCTGATACCAACTGAAACATCCTCAATTTTCCACGAAGAGAAAATCTCACAGAATGATATACAACAGTCGATAATCAATTCCATACATCGAATTATAAATCTAAAGGGTACAAGTAGAGGGGTTTACAATAATAATTACAACGCCACTAGGCATAACAAAGTATATCTAGCATCCGAACAGCTTGAGAAGGCGGAAGTAACGCGGAAGCAACTTCAAACTCCAACTTGAGCGCGAGCACGAGACCTTCTAATCCGTTTGACATCACCGAGAAGCGGAAAATCTGCACACCGCCGGATGTGTGCGGGCCATGGTCAAGCACCGAATGAGCTTTAGTGGAAAAGAGAAATAAAGGGATCTCGGCGATCCTATAATTTGGCTGTGGTTTGCATCCTAGCGCATGCGAAGTAGCGATAAATAGTAGCAATAATAATAATATAGTCAAGTTTAACACATTCCCATTCCCACACACATCCATCCATCCATCATCTCATCCATCCCAAATCCATCATCTCACCTCCATCACCACATCTCACACTCATGTCGGCAGACCAACTCCCTCTCGGTCGTCTCGGCCCCCGCGGCCCCCATCTAGGCTCACGACCGGAATGCTCGGGGAAGGTAGAACACTCCTCTCCTATCTAGTGAAGCGGGAACACGGGACAGGTCCATAGGCGACAAGTCGCATATGTATCGATCGATCAACCAAGAACACTCTGCGGAGGTTTTACACACCACAAGATAGCCATCTTCGACGGGGCCCGTCTAGGCTGATTTCGGTTGCTTGCTTTAATAGTTCGATGCCACCCTACCTCTCGGCTGGAACGCCCCAAGTACTTCGGGTGCTGAACCGTGAAGTCATGAACCGTGCCCCGTTACGTGTTCATACGTCTCGAAGGGTGTGGGTCCATCGCATGCCCGTACCTCCCTAACACTGCTCGCCTAGTAGTAGTGGCACCGTGCTACCAAGTAGTCCAGCCGTCTCCCCATTACAAGGAACATGTGGTCTGTAAAGGAGTCCTGAAGAAACTGAGTACTAGTAAGTCCTTAGGGATGACTAAGCCGGGATGTCTCCAACAGGGTTACCGTTCGGGTGCCATCCTGGCACCACGTGCCACCACAGCACCTCCTCCCTGAGCGGACCACGACAAGCCCACACTCAGGGTTTTCCCCAACCATAAGTATACCCGCCACAGGTATCCGCACAGGAATGTCCAGTCCATCCCAGGGCAAGACTCGCTCCATAAGCTCGTCGTATATCCCAGCTCAGTCGACTCGACCCTCACCCTCCACGCACCCAAGTCACGCTCACAGAACCACCAGATCCTCACCAAGTCCACCAAGGCTGGCATCCCAAACCAAAACCATTCCCGGGGGTTCACCACCCGCATCACATCACAGATCCAATGCGAAGTGGAGTTAATAAGTATGGTGATATAAAGTGCAAGCAAGCAGAAAGGTGGCAATAATAATATAAGTGCGAGCGCAGAGCTGGGTAACATGGTGAAGGGTTTCAATCAAGGGTATAAAGGCTCAGGCAATAGCATGCATCATATACTAGCAAAGGAATAAATATAAAGCGCTAGCAATTCTATAAATAATGCAATGTCTAATAGGATTCTCTAAAAGAAGGTGCTTTGCCATGACACTGCGATGTCGAGGTAGTAGTGGTACAAGTCTCCTATAGTAGAGGTCGTCCACCAGCAGGGTCCATCATCGGTCCATCATCTCCGGGTGCGTCGTCGGATCCATCGATGCGCGAGTCGTCACTACGGAGAAAAATGCCGAGAACGGCTAACAATAAGAACCAATAAATCCGCAATAAAAACTTAACTCAAATAAACTCAAGAACTGCACCAGAAGGTAGATCAGGATTTTAGCAAAATTATGACACTGGTTTCATGGTTTTTGAACATGGGACGAATATTCTATGAATATTTAAAGGTGGAGTGGATTTCTGGAAAACAGAAAAATGGAAATGCCAAGGGTGACCGTGGGTTGCTGGTTGTGGGCTCTTCGTCCTTTTGGTCTCATTTAGGCCTCGGCTGGGTTTAGTCCTGCCATTAGCTACTGGGCCGGTTGCTGCGAAAGTCCAGGAGGCCGGACTAACTGGGCCTGCAGTCCAGAAGAGGAACGAAGGGAGCAGAGGCTGCGCCGATCAGGTGCTCGACGAATTGTCCGAAGAGCTCGCCGTGTGGGCAGGGCGTCGTGCTCTGGGAGTGAACGTGTCTAGTTGCCGGGCGGCAAGGGCTGCAAGGCACCGGTGGTGGTAGACGAGAGCAAGGGCGTGATTACGATCGGGGGCGATGTGCCAAAGTTACCAGATGGCGCTGCGTGCGAGTGTAGGCGTGGTCATGGCCATGGGCGTGGTCGGCCAGAGGCGAGAAAGGGGCGAGGCCTACTCTGGTGTGGCAACGAGGCATGGAGTCGGTCCAGTGCGTGTGTCCATCCGTGTGTAAGTGTCAATTGATGGCTTTGGCTACGGCATGGTCCTGTGTATATATATGCTCGTAGTGGTACGTGCCATGGCAGAGCTGAGGCTAGCTAGAATGCAGTCGTGCTATGTGTGCGTGCATGGCGCGTGCAAACGTGAGCACGAGCGTGATGCCGTGCATGGTGCTCGCGACGTGGGTTACCAAGGCAGGAGGCAGGTAGTGTGCTGAACGTGTGGCCATGGAGAACAGGAGCTGCTCGACGGAAAGCTTGGCAAAGCTTGTGCGTGCGTCTGCGTGATGGACATGGCTGCGAACACGACGGCAAGGGTTCCCAGTGGTATAGGGGGCAGCTAAAGTGCGTGGTGACGGACACGTCGCAGTATCGTGACACCGTCCATGGCAGCGTGCCTGTGCCGGTCGTGTGTCTGTGTTCATGGCAACGGCGTGCAGCTATGTGTGCTTGTGTCGAAGGGCTTAGGAAGCTGACGACCTACTCTGCTTCGTGGCTTGCAAAGCAGAGCCACGCCGGCCAGGTGCTCGACGGGACGATGTGTTCCGACAGGAAGGCATCCAGAGAAGGGAAACGGTTCCGGCTTCGGGAGCTCTGGCAGGTTGTCCATGGCAACTGCCAGCATAGCGGCGGCTTGCTGGATCAGCGAGCGTGGACAAAGGGCTTAGGGGTCAAATTGGCCCCCCATCATCTTCGTAGTCCAGCAACTGGCATCACAGGGGTCCGGTATGGCTAGTCGAATCGCCCTGATGCTATGGCGGAGCTCGCACGGCGACAAGGCCATGGCAGAGCTCCATCGAGGTGACGGCACGCATCTGCGGTAATGGCACGCGGTGGCTCCAGCGAACTCGGCCAGCACACAGGCGAAGGGCATGGCGGCATCATCTCCTCCTTTTGGCTACGGAGCAAGGTGCTGCAGTCTTCTCTGCAGCTTGACGGCGCATCCAGTCACCACGGCAAGGCACACGCAGCACAATAGCGGAGCAGTCAGGTACAGTGGGTTAAGGCGACGCTCGACGGCACGTCCTAGCAGCGCAAGGTGGCCGGAGCCAGGATTGTGGCAGACGGACGCAGCGGCGTTCCAAGGAACTCCGATGGCGGCATGGTTCACGTCCCAGGTCGCATACGGCTGGTCCATCGGTGGCGGTCTACGGTCCGGCGGCTTGCCGTCGCGCGCCGAACGGCGGTGCACCGCGGCTGGACATGCCGTGGTGACGATATGGTGGTCTCGCGAACAGCGTCCACACCTGCGTCCTTCGAAGCCGGTGGATTGATTAGGCTGGGTAGGTCCACGTGCGTGTGTGTGCTCGTGTCTAGTGGCCAAGCAAGGGCAGCTTCGGGCTCGTGCTTTCCAGGGGCTTGCCGGCGGCGAAGGCCGGGACAGGCAGGCAAGATCACGGCAAGGAGAAAAGGATGGGTCTTGGGTAGGTGGTTGCTCACCGTGGGTTCGTGAAGACCGGGAAGGAGGCGAGGTCGACGGCGAGGTTGCAGCTGTGGGGCGCCGGGCGACGATGTCGTCCGGGTCGCGGTTCACGGCGAGCTAGAACGCGGACGGGACGGAGCAGCGCGAGGGCGTCGCGCGCGAGGTGGTCGGTCGGCGTCGGGGGCACCTCCGTCGTCGAGGCGTTGTCGGCTCGGTGTGGTTCGGGTCAGCGTCGTCGTTCGGCTCGGCATCGGCGTGGCGCGGTCGTTGGTCGACGACGAAGAAGCGGCTTCCGTGCTCGCTACGGCGCGACGAAGGAGCGAGAACGGGCGGTTCGCGTCTATGGCGGAGAGCGCGGCATCCACGGGCGACGTCGCGAGGCGGAGCGGCGGCGCGGCGCGGGGCACGGCGAGGTCACGCGCAGCAGCGCGGTGGCGGCGTGTCCCGTGCTGCGGGCGAGCGGAGTGGGGAGGAAGAGGAGTGGCGGCGCACTGCTTGGAGGAAGAAGAAGAGAGTGGCGGCGGCGGATGAAGCGAGAGGAGCTGCGGCGGCGGTTCCTCTTTTATAGCCGTGATTCTAGGGCTCCAAGGGGGCACCGGTGATCCTAGACGTTCGAGCGAGCTCCGGGACACGCGACGCTCATCCCGCGGGCGGTGGTACGGACGCCGAGGCGCGAGGATGGGACAGGCTTGCGGCGGCGGCTTCCTTCTGCGTGAAGCGTACGCGAGTTACTTTCTCGTGCTCACGTGATGGACTGGTGGGCCACTGAGGGATCGGAGGCAGCTTGGGCCGGCTGAGCTGCTGCTGGCGTTGGGCCGGCAAGGGAGCTGGGTTCTGGTCCTTGCGATGCGGCACTCATACACGTATGTACTAGTATATATACAACCAAAGGGACGTGCACAGGAGCATGCACGTTCGTGATACGTGATTTAGGCAGTAGGCTAAATATGAGTTGTTTCTTGGTTCTCTCTTACGTGCATCTCAGTACAATAGGGTACACTAGGATGCACACTCGTGCAACCTATTGACTAAGGGATTAAGGAGCAAGGTTTTTCCTAATTAAGCTCTCGCGACTTTTTGGGCATGGAAGGAGGTTGCGGCTTCATGATGTGGCCGCCGTCGTGTTGGCGGCAGGCGCTACGGACATTGTGAGTTGTGGAGTCAGACAGGGCTCTGGTTGTGGCACGGTCATGAGGGCGATGACGTGCCAAACTCCCGCGTCACAGCGTCGGCTTATGGACGGATCGAGCTCGGTCCAAGAGTCTCAGTCGTTGCTACGATCACTGGTTTGGCCAAAGGGAAGGGAAGAGGGAGCTAGGCCAAGTGTCATTATGGCCATAGAGTATGTTGGGATATTATTCCCATATTGGTATATTTATTGTTTATTTATTTGATTTATAAATAAATATGGGTGTTGTCGATTTATTATAATCAATACAAAAGAATCCAATAAAAATCCAAATCACACATGTTGCATATCACATTAAATAGAACTGGCACGATCCAAACATAAATGTCACACATGTGACATGATGGTATGTAATGCTTAATTAGGACTAGGTTCTAGCATGGGTCCTACTAGTAAGTAAGCAAGATCAAACTAGAAGCTCGATCATGTCATTAGCTTACAAGTGTCTAACTTAGGGTCCTAATCACATGTGGCTTAAGGGGGGTTAAGACACATGTGATGATGTTATATTGTGGTGATCAGCAGCTAATCATTAGTGCTATTTGTGCAATTAGGTAGGGTTCTCTACGTGACAAGCAATAAACATGGGTTTATTTAGAAAAAAATTTGTAGTTGGAATTTTTGTGTTTGGTGAATTTTTCGGGTTGTTACACTTCGAGTGTACCCTCGAAACGTTTGGGCTTGATAGAAAGAATCAACATAGCTGTCAGCATAGCTGATGCCTTTGGCATATTTACACCATGACTGTGGGAGGCCTATTGTCCATTGTGATCTGAAACCAACTAATATCCTTCTTGATGATGATATGATTGCCCATTTGGGAGACTTTGGCATAGCAAGTTTAGTTCTTATTGATTCTGGTCAACAGAAGGTGGACATTCTAGGGTTAATAGTTCAATTATTGGACATTCTGGGGTTAATAGTTCAGTAGCGGTAACAGGAACCATAGGATATATTGCTGTACATAGTTGCATATTATACATAGTAGCATATTATTCATTGCCACGTCAAACCTTTGCATAATGCAATTTTTACTCGTTTCGTAAAAAGTTAAGGAACTAATCAGAGGATTTTATATACTTTATTTATTTTTCAGAGTATGGTCAAAGTGTTCATGCATCAACATGTGGGGATGTCTACAGTTTTGGAATAGTACTTCTGGAGATGGTAATAGGCAAAAGACCAACTGACCCGATGTTTGAGAATGAGCTCAACATTGTTAGCTTTGTGGAGAGTAACTTTCCAGATAAAATATTAGGCACGATTGATGCTCATCTCCAAGAAGAATGCAAGTGCTCTATACAAACAATGCCAGAAGCAGAACAGGAGATCCATCGATGCTTGCTATCAGTGGTGCAAGTTGCTCTTTCTTGCACGTGTCTATCGCCAAGAGAACGAATGAACATGAGAGAAGTAGCCATTAACTTGCACGCAATCAGGAGGGCATACATTGCAGCGATCAAGCGACAGTAAGTCATGTTTCGCTGGAGTGGTGCCCAACATGCCAATGCCATGACCCAGACCCATGGAGCTTCGATAGATAGATGGCTTTGCGTGTCTTCGGTGACAGCAGGGCTAATGACAAATTAGCCATGACCATGAGTGGCCTGCTGAAACTGACAAAAAATCCTGCTAGCAAGATGTTTGTGTCAGAGCCTCAGAGGTGAGCTGTACACTAGCTGAAACTTAGATTTAGTTTGTGAGCATTATTATTGAAATGCAATTGGGAAAGAATTGACTAGTGTATTCGACAGAGCATTGAGGATTTGACGAAATGTCTGTCTCTCAGATCGCTACGATTGTTAGCTCGTCACTGTAATACTAGCGATTCTTTTCGGAATTCAGACAGCTAATCATCATGGATATCAAGGAATACGGAGTAAGAATACCTGATTACGGGCGGCATTGCTAATCAATGTATCCAACTTCAAGCATGCAATCTAGTACTAGTAGATCTAAATCATCCCGTACCTCGATCTCGATCCAAACCCGAACTGCAACTACCACGAAGGCACGAACCAGTCACTTGAAAGATCCCCTCACATACCCGTCGATGCGGCCGCCGGCCGGCCCGGCCCGTCGCTGGTCCGCGCGCCGAGTCGCTTCTCCGCCCTCAGAAGCTCACTCGCCTCCTGTACTGCACGACTGCACAGAAGCCGGAACCCGCAAGCCACGCCCACGCCGCGCCCGCGCCGTTAATTTGTCTCTGAACTGTGATCCGACTTTGCTGCTCCTTGGGTGATGTGATTTGTTAGATGGGCCGTTAGGTCCATTGTTTTGGGCCATGCCGGCCTAATCGACGGTATATTCTGGGCTGGCTGACTGTTGCTCAAAAAAAAAAAAATGCTGGATGACTGGATGTTGTAGCTCGAACATCATGTCATCAGTCATCCAGTCATACAGGGAGTAATAGGCTAAGACGTCTAAGTTGATCAGAGTGTGTGCCTAATGAAAATCATGTAACCACCCTAATAATAAATCTTCTATTAATGAAAATACGTGCAAAGCTTTTGCGTGATTGAGAAAAAAAAGTAGTTTGTGGTGATGAAGGACTTAGTGGAAGATCAAGTTCCACTTTATGCTTAATGTTCATAATTGCTATACCTATCTATGTTTAGATGTAGAACGTCCACGGACTAGGCGGCCACTAGTTATTAGGTAGTGTTAATTCGAAGCATAGAATTTTTAACATAATTGAAACATGGTAAATAAAATATAAGATTTTCCACAATACCACATTGGAATTGTTTCTCAGAACTCTTGATTTGATTAAGTTTCTACCAGGATATAACAAAGACGGGGAAGCGCGCCCCACGAGCGTTTACTTCTAAAAGCATGGGATTCTATGTTAATAAAAAGTGTTGGCTATTATTCAATAAACGCTAACCACCTCAATGATGGTGATTGTGCTCAGTTTGAACTCGAAATTTCAAATTTGGGAAAAACAAACCCAGAAGATTGCGTATTTGTCTCCTTGGAGGAATATCTCATATTTCGCCAACGAGTTGCACCGTTTAGGCACAGCCACAAATACACTGAGCGCCATTTGGCTATACTGTTCATTAGGTTCGGTTTTGTGATGGGTTCTTGGGAATGGCATGAAGAGGACCATAACGTCCAGGAGGAAGAGTGAATTAGGCTTTCTAAAGCTTCAACACTAAAACAATGGTCATTAATTTCTATCTAATGAAAATCTATTTTTACCCTTTACAAATAAATCTGATTGTTTTACTAGATATTTTCCAATTCCAACAGTAGTTTTCACAGTTTGCAAGAATCCTGCATTGCACGGCGTTGTACAGAGATAGAGACTATTCTTGTCAAGGAAGATGCATACAAGTTGACTGGACCCAGTACCTGGCCAGTCAGCTGTCAAAGATAACCCATGGATGAATCATGCCCACACGAAGGATCAAAATTTTTATTTCAAAATGAAAATCCAGCACCGGTAGATCATTCCACGAGACCCAATCTCGCATATCAGCCTGGCGTATCTCTGTCTGGCTCAGTGTGGCTCCTACGAAAAAAGTATACTTTGGATTCGAGGTTGGACACGCCGCAACAACGACGGCGCAGATGGCCGACGGGGCGAGTCTGCTGGACTCACGGTCACGGTTTCGCTGCGATGGCGAACAGACGGAGAACAAGGACAGCTTTGTCGTCTCCTCTCTGGTCCCACTCACCCAAGATAACCTATGGGATGAATAATGCCCATACTGTTATAAACCTCATTGTGTGGGTGAATCACTATTGGAGGGAGAATATAATGGGCAGCGCTGCTTACCTGTTAACCCGGTTACCGTTAACCGGTAACCCGTTTCTGGTTGTATAAATAGGGGGCATTGCCTCCCTTTGTAAGACACCGGTTACAGAATAATAAGGAGCTCTCTCCCTCCCATCTCTCTGTGTGTTTTCATCTTCATTATGATCCTGTGATGTGCCTTTGATCTTGTGTGTAAAGAACGCAATTTCTAACACGTTATTAGCACGAGTTCTACCGAGCTAAGGCTAAGAAAGGTAGAAAATCAGTTCTTTCACCGCTATACAAGATGCTTGTTCTTCCTATTTTGTATACACGAACAAGCACATACAAGAGCACGTTTTACCTACGGTGATGCAAGGAAGGCGATGCCTCCGCTCACCTGAACCTGACCCTGAAGTGCCAACGAACGTTGCCATCCCTGACGAGCACGCAGAACGATGTGACCTCCAGCAGAGGCAAGCATGGCTAGTACCGCCCTGAAGGCGAGTTTGGTGCTCTGCAAGCAAGCAGATCCGGCCACCGCCGTCCTGAAGACGAGCGGATCCGACCATAAACGTCCTGAAGACGAGTAGATCGGGGCTTCCCTGCGCCAAAGATGAGCGAATCCAGTTGATGCCGCCCCGATCCAGTTGGCCCCGGCCCTGAAGGCCGCGAGCAGAACCACCACGCTCCGCGAGCGTGCGTGACCCGGCCCGGCCACCAGCGCACAGACCATGGTCGCAGCCTCCTGGAGCAGGCGCGCCACCAGCCAGCCGCCGCGACCCTTGCACGGCGCGGGCATGGGCGCACAGGCCCCAAAGGCTACAGCCGCCGCGACCCCTGAAGAGCGCGGGCGCGCGGCGCCCAGGCACGGCAGCCAGGGCGCGGCCCCCGGCCAGACCGGAGTGGGCGAGCTGGCCCCGCGGGCCAGACGCGGCACGGGCGAACGACACTCCGACGCGGGTGAGCACCGCCGGCCCCGAAGGCCGTCTAGGTGCGGTTCCGGGCCGCCGGCGTGCGGGCACCCCGTCTCCGGCCAGCAGCTGGGGAGAGGCGCCGCCGCGGGCGCCCCGGCACGGCGCTGCCACCGCCGCTGCGGCCCCTGAAGGGCGCGGACGCGCGGTCCGGCCTGCGCGGCGCGCCCCACGGCGAGGAGCCACCGGCCGGCCGGCCGGTAGGAAATCCGCGGGCGCGGGCGCTCAGCCGCCCTCCGCCGCCCCGATGGGCTCTGCCCGGGCGAGACGCCCACGGCCACCGGGCCGGCGCGCGGCCACACCCCGAGCGCGGTCCTGGCTCCTGGACGCGAGCAGGCGCTGGAAGCCGCCGGCGCGGGCCCCAGGCCGCTGCCGCCGCCCTGAACGCGTAGGCCCCGCCCCACCGGCCCTGCAGGTAGCTGGCGGACGTGCTGCCCCTCCCGGCCACGCCACGGCAGCGCAGCCCTCCTTCCACAGCCGCCGCCGCCGCCAGGCCGCCGCCCTGGCCGCCGGTCGCGAGCCAGGTGCGGGCGCGGCCCTGGCCGCTGGCGAACCCGACGGTGGAGGCTCGGGTGCGGGGCCCTGCCGGACGCCAACGCTCCTCCACTCCCTCTCTGATGTTTGTCTGAAAGAGGATAAGGAGAGAGAGTGTGGGAGGGGCAGAATGGGAAAGGAAGGAAATTATGGTTAGGGTTAGGGTTTCTCCCTACCCTTTTATACCTGGCTGAGGGGCAACGTTAGCCGTCCATCCGGATGGACGGCCATGAGTGGCCAGCCCCTTAAACGGGCCTAGCAGGCCGGCCAGATCGGCCCATGAATGGGCTCTTCCCCTTGATTTGGCCCATTTGAGTTGGGCTGCGCAGTTTTATTTCTTTTGCGCAAAATAGTGGCCCAAAATCCGCTATAACACGGCCCGAAGCCCGTGAAATATGTGTGGCCCGAAGTCCACCATATTCATGTTCTTATTGCTATTATTATTTACTGCAATTCCTTTACTTATAGTATTTAAATCCCGCAGATTTAATTATTGCGTTTATATTTATTGCAATTTATTTTCTGCACTTATTTAAGTTACTGCAGTTATTTATTGCAATCATGTGTCGCAAAAGTGATCCCGAAGATCACATACGACGAGATTAATTATATGCGACATATAATGGTGACTGAAGCTCACCACGACATGCCACTATGCGGCACGAAGCCCATAGAAATCATTGAGGCCTGAAGACCTTTCATGGCATGATTATTTGTTTTGTTGCAATTGTATATTACTTTCTTTATTTGTTGCATTTACTTTCTTGCATTTACTTAAGTCCTGTAGATTTATTTTATTGCAAGATTATATATGTACACTCTTTGATGTGAGTAGCGTATAATCCTGAAGATTATATGTATGAGATATTTGGGGAAAATATAGTCCTGAAGACTATATGAATGTAATTCTGAAGATTACACATAGTCGTAATCCTGAAGATTACGCGTAGCCGACATTCACTGATCCTGCAAATTGATCACGCACGCATGTCGGACATTGCGAAAAGGGAATTCACTGAGCTAGCCGTGGATGGCAGCAACTACCTTACTTGGGCCATCGACGTCGAGATCAAACTCGATTGCATGGGCCTCGATCATACCATTGCTCAGCCTGAAGCTGGCAAGGATGAGCGCACAAAGCATGATAAATCAGAGGCATTGCACCTATTGCAACACCACTTACACCCAGACCTAAAGTCTGAGTATGTGAAGGAGGACGATCCACTGGCATTGTGGCAGTCCCTGAAGGACCGCTTTAGCCAGCAGGAGTCAGTTATGCTTGGCAAAGCACAACAGGACTGGATCGACTTACGCTTCCAAGACTATACGTCTGTAAGAGCGTATGACTCTGCTTTACATAGGATTGTGTCCAGACTGCGTCTATGTGGCCAGAAGATCACTGATGCAGATATGATCGAGAAAACTCTTTCTACCCTTCCCAACAACGTAGTACTAAATCAGCAACGCTCAAAGTACCTGAAGTACCATGAGCTGATAATAGTACTATTGATTGCGGAGCAACAGAATGTTCTCATGAATGATCATTCTGCACGGCATACCAACCTCGTGGTTGTGCCTGAAGCACACACTAGCGTTGCTAAGAATACTAGCAACCTCAGAGGTAGCCGCGGAAAGGGAAAATGGAAGGGAAAGAGAGGACCCATGCCCAAATTCAAAGGAAGGGATAAGCCCAGGTGTAAAAGCGAATCAGAGAAGGTCATGGGTGATGCATCTGAGCAGCAGGATCATTGCTCTAGATGTGGAGGCACGGAACATTGGTCCCGCATTTGTCGTGCCCCAAGACACCTAGTTGAGCTCTACCAAAGTCCTTCCGTAAGCAAGGACAAGGAGAGCCAACATCAGCCTTACCACACCACTGAGCCTAAAACTCAGGAATGCGGCGACATGCTTGTCGACGCAAAGGAAAGTGGTAAAGACGTCCAAACAGACGGAAGTGAGGATGACCTTCTCGACGATGACTTTGATATATTCAGGGACCTGTAGTAATCCCTAAGATATCATGATAGTCATAATATAATGTCCAAATGTACCTGTAGAGTTTGACCATTCATGCTCCTGAAGAGCATTTGCAACATATTGAATGGTCATGAATGCTCCTGAAGAGCAATATTCTCCACTGGTTATGAATGTTAGTTTTTACACTACATGCCAAATCCCCCAAAATCTCAGACCAACTGCACATCCCCCTTACGCTAGTGCATGAGAAAGAATAAAGTATTTCCCATATGCGTATACTAAATTGTGCGATACATGTGCCAATACCGCCACATCAACGTACACCAAAGAGACCCCACCAGAAGTTGGAATGGATGCGCCTATGACGGGATCTTCATACGGCTCGGCACGTTGATTGCATTTCCCAGCATTAGGGGGAGATATGTAACGGAACCGACCAACTAATATAATTACTGTTCACTAATCAAGCCACCGTGGCAGCTTAAGTAGTAAACCGCAATTATACCAGCCCGTAGTCCGCGAAATCCCGAAAGATTTCGAAACTTTCTCGAGTCACACCGGATCACAAAGTCCAGCGGTTCCCATTCACATAAGTTACTTTTACAAACTTTATAAATACACCAATGGTTACAAATATAATATTTTACAACTCGGGTTTTCAAATAAACGCGGAAGAGAATAATCTTTGCAAATACACTCACACCTAAATATTTAAATATAGTGCCAGCTCAGGGTCGACTCCATCAAAAGCATGAAGATAAGATATAAGAGTTGACTTGCCCAAAGTCTATTCCTCCCGTAGAGGGGTATAAGTCCACAGTGTCACCACCGTGGTAATCTTCAACCTACAACAAACAACATTGGGAATTGCACCCTGAGTACGTTGTACTCAGCGAGACTTACCCGACTAAAAGAAAATAAAGACTCTTTGGTGGATGCCAGGCTTTATAGTGGGGTAGCTGACTTCTTATTTGCCAAAAAGATGAGCTTATTAATAATCGTTTAGTGACAAAAGGACTCTCTACCTTATCCAATTAAGTTGGATCCTACCATTACTACATTAGCACCTGCACTACTCACATTTTAAGGTAGAAGCAATCAACATTAAGTAACCGCATTGATTGAGTAATCATTAAACCAATCATGAGTGAACATAACCAACTCGCACAAGAGATATTATTTGCGACCGTGCCGCTGTCTCGATCAAGTGTTCACTGTCCAGGAACGATGGCGATTATAATCGATTGCAAATCAGCTGGCGGGGTATTCCTCACACAAACCACACGACTCCCATCGGAGTCGATTAGATCACCATGATCTACTCGGGAAAAGACGCGGGATCAACAACTCATTACCATGACCAAGGAAGCTCCAGCAGCCAACAGGTAAGCGTGCCCATCAAATGACAACGCCCCATCTTAAGGACTCACTCTCCGGCACCTTGTTTACCCCACCCCCATCGCCGGCATGGATACCTGGAAGTTGAAACTCGGCCCAAGTAGATTCTTGGCTTCGCGGATAGGCCCCACATGCCCTTTCCAGCTATCTGTGAGGCGGCATTCAACATGATCGAGGACGTACAAAGCCATATTTCTTTAAGAGGTGATTTAGAAGGCCACATGGTTATGTTCATATCCAACATATCACAGTCCTCAATCCAAAAGGGGTAGTAACCACCTATTCTCTGCGGACGATGGTCGATCATCCGGCTTCTACCGATTAATAGAGCAGGCCTAAGCATGTAGTCAATCCTGTACTTAAAATAGGATATTTCTCGTGGCAAGGTAGTCCTGATGCAACTACGGTTCCAATCAACGCCTATAACTTAATGCATCATAAAGAATAAAAGGACGCAAGGTAAAACATTTGCAAACCGTAGGAGGGATGCTCCGGGGCTTGCCTTTCTTGAAGAGTTAGTTCGTCAATCTGGATCGATCTTCAAGCTGGTTCACGTCTGGTTTCCCGATCACTTTGCGTGCGGATCTCCATTCGCGACTTGTCCTTCTGGATCCTCGACTTCATGACTAATGTTCTACTCGTGATCCTGGAATGATGCGAAATGCATATGCATGAGTGCGTGTTCATCGGTACATGCATGATCGTAAATGATCAAGGATGCTAGGTATTCATAGGCGAATAACCTATTTAAACTGCTACACTTATCACTAGCAAACAAGCCAGTAAAGCCAAAGACGTAACCTAGACATAACCATCCTAACTCAACCACCAAGATACACTCAATACAATCAATCATACAATCCTAATCACTACGTGTCATCATCATCACGTCCTATACACAACCTCACACAATCGAGCTTCACTACCAATCATAGACATATAATTGGCAGTCCAGTAATTAAGTCATAACTGGAGTTCTATAAACCCAATGAATATGAATGAGGACAATCTGGAAAGCTTATCAAATTGCCCATCAATCATCTCAAGACACCAAGACATGATTTCTAACTTAACTGATCCTAAAACAGACAACACTAGACTGATTCTGGCCCAACAGCATTTTAACAGCCTTCCTAACCAAGTTGCAAGAGCCATAGCTCCTAAACTAGTCATCCAATGACCACCAAATTTTAACAGTAGAACCATCTACTAATTATAAACCAATAACATGGAGACAAGTTGCCCAGAAAACCAATGTATAATTGGGTTAGGCATGGCATCATGCAAGCAACCCCAATTTAACCAACTATGGGTTGTACAGCAACCCATAGCTACATACATCCTAAAATCCTACAAAAATTACAGTAGATAACACATGTCAATGCCAGTGTATCATCCAAGTTTCACCCCCATTGGATGATCCTACTGGCCTATACAAAAATGACATGGCAGCACACAAAGTTGGTCCTGAAAATACTTTGTACTACCAACTTGACCAAATCATGAAATCAATCAGACACAGAGCTAACTTATGACCTATACGAAGCCTACAACAAGTATCAACCTCAGATTCAACCTATACAATTAGTTTACGAATTATTCTATGAAACAAGCCATGCAAGCACTTGAACTACAACTCCCTATTTTTTTTGCACAGCAAGCATATATGATATATTTATCATGGATAGGGAATGGCAATACAAGAGTAACACAACAAGAACCATATTTTTCAGAGCAACCTATGATTTACTATGCATTTCCAAAGATTAAAGGCAATTCCACAATTAAATCTAAACTCAATATAAAAGCATCACAAATAGGGCATCTCATATTTTCTATGCATAGGGCATCTAATAAGATAAATCTAGGAACTTGAATCATCGGATTTGGATAACCCTAGCTCCATCTATGAATTTTGCAAGGTTTAAATCAATTTTTGGAAATCTTTTCCTTTAATCCGAATAAGACAAGCACTTTGCATCCAGGCCCCTGAGGTTTTGCCTAATCACCCAGGCCCAGATCGGGAAATGCATGTGCCTGGCGCTCTTGCGCAGAGGACCCCCACCTTGGTCGAATTCTGTCCCTGGCGGCCATGGGAAGAAGAGGTGGTTGGGGCCGGCCGATGGGGCGGCTTGCCGGCGGCGTGGGGTAGCGGAGAAGGGTCACCAGGCCCTTGCGCAGCCACCGGTGGCCTCCAATCAGATCGCGACGGCCCGTGGCCTCTTGACCGCTCGGGTCGAGAGGACCGGCGGCGACCTCGCGTTGGCGGCACCGCTGCGGGGACGGCGGAGTAGTGCAGGACGCGCACGAGGCGTCGCATGACCGCGGCGCACCCATGGGCACTCGCGGCATGGTCTGCGATGGTCCAGCGCCATGGCGACGCACAACGACGGTGGCGGCCTTGTCCGACGACGAACTCGCCGTCCTTGATGACGGCGACCAAGCCGAATGGCGTCGCAGTTAGGCGAAGGTGATGACCGCGCTCGCGGAGGACGAGGAGGCGCCATGAGGGAGAATGGGCTTAGGGAGGCGGCACCGCGGTGAACCGCGAGCTCTTCTCGCGTCCCGCGACCACGGCGGCAGACGACCTGGCGAGGCGGTGCCGTCGCACCGGCCCGGCCGCTCGGGGCGACATGAGACGAGCAGGACGCAGCGCCACTGGTGGGGCTGCGGAGGCGGAGGAGCCGAAGGCCAGGACACCGCGGAGGTGGAGCTTGGCGCGTCGGTGCTGCGGGCTGCGTGGCGAGGACGACGTCCGCGGCTTGCGGGAGAGGAGAGGGAGAGGCAGCGGAGCAGACGGAATGGGAGAGGGAGTGAGGGCGAGAGAGCGCCGTCCCTCTCGGGTGCCGAGGGCGCGTGGCGGAGGTGGCGGCATGAGCGCGGCGCGTGGTGGCGCACTGGCGGCCATGCAAGATGCCCACGTAGCCATTTCCCCGAACAGGTGGCGTGCAGCAGAGTGGGTTCGGTGGGAGGCGTTTTTGGGCCCCTTCTGGGCCAAATCTCGACTTGGGCCCAAAAGGAAGATCGAAGCCCATGCGTCACTAGTCATTTTCTATTTAGACACTTTGGTCATTAGAGCTATGGTTTAACGGATAATTGGTTGCCAACTTGGCAATGTCAACACGCTAATGACGGCTGACCTAAGCTCGGGTTTTCTTGCAATTGGATGGCCAAACTCGATTAAATCGATCCCAACTTTTGGCATGCTTGCCCCAATGGGTTAGCTATGTTTTTCCTATTTGGGCCAACTAAAGTTGTTTCACGGAATTTGGAGAACGCGGCATGCCAATCGACCGACGTCATTAAACCTAGCAACCGTCACTCGTTTTGAGCACCTTCTAGGCATTTTCATGAAAAAGTCAAAACATAAAGTTTTCTCGAAATGCTCTCCTCTTCGAACTTTATTAAAGGTCCGACTCGAGATAAGCAACATAGCCACTACTTCTAGTTCAAGCCAACAATCACACTTAGACAATAAGTCAAGCAGAGTGCAAACAAACATCAAGCAATCATGTCAAGATGATGATTAAATGCTAATGATATGATTATGCTCATGATTTGCAGAGTTAATTAATGATTAACATCCAGAATGTTACACGATAGGCATCCAGAAGAGTGCTGGGAAATTGCATAAAATGGAATGGCCAGATGCATTCCTTAGAAACACGCACTAGCCAATCTGGACCCGAAGTTCAGAGGATTATGCATTTGCAAAATGTTGCAAATGTGCTGTCAAATGCCTTCGCTGGTCTAAAGTGACAAGGTCGCATTTACCTGTAGTAAGTGCGCTGGAGAGAGTATAGGTGGCCCTGAAGGTTACCAGCTCTATCGTCTCCATCCGATCCTAGGTTGAGGGGGAGACGTCCGGGTGCTCAGACAAGGTCACACAGAGATGTCCATAAAGACAAAGTCTCGAGCCACTTGCATCACTTAAGGAATCAGTTGAAGAAGCTTGACCTGATGTCGAGAATGCCCCTGAAGTGGCAACTCGGCCTGAAGTTGAGGAAGTCCCTGAAGGACACCATCTTGAAGATGGAAATCCCAATGTGTCACGCGTGCACCATCACATTGGAAGATTGGAACGCCCCAGCTCAATCGTTATGGGAAATCATGATGAGCGGGAGGACGATCATGGGATGATCTCCACTATGTGGAATCAGGAGGGTCATATAATTAAAAGACCACTATTGTCGACAAATTATGCCTCTGAAATTGCTGACTTAATGGATCCGGATCCAGAACCAAAGTCCATGGCAGACTGCCAGAAGCACTCATAATGGGACAAATGGAAAGCAGCAATTAAGGCAAAGTAGCGTTCGCTTTATGAAAGAGAGGTTGTTTAGGCCTGCAGCCCTAACACCTCCTGAAGTCATCCCTGAAGGATGCAAATGGGTCTTCCTCCATGAGAGGAACAACTATGGCACAAAGCGAGGCTAGTGGCACAAGGGTTCACACAGAGACCCGTCATCGGTTACGATGAAAAATTTCTCTCCGGTTATATGTGGCAGAAATGTTCCAATACTTAATATTTATGGCAGCTAACCTAAATCTATAAAAGCAGTTGGAAAACCTCGTGGCCGCATACATGTATGGGCCGCCTGATTCGGAGATCCACATGAGAGTCCCTCAAGGACTAGAGATCCCTGGACCAAATCAAAATCGCAACATAGCATCCGCCTGCAGCGGTAGTTGCATGGGTTGAAATAATCTGAAAGGATGTGGCTCAACCTTTTAGTAATTTCCTCCTGAAGAGGGATTACACAATGAAGGGCTTGGATAAAACCAAATCTTGCTTGAGCCAGCAGCTCAAGCACCTCCCTAAAGGAGTATTTATACACCGGTCAGTAAAGAGGGTACTTAGTAATTTGATTGGGCAAATTACACCCTCTAAAATTCCCCATGGTGGACCAATCCCCAGAAGTGGATAAGTCCCATTTAGACACGAGGAAATATTGGGACATGAGGTTCCATGTTTATGCGCGCATGTACCTAGTGAACTACACAAACACTTGATATTGTGTTCACTTATGGTACATATAACCTCGGTCTATGGTTCCTGAAGAACCAAGTCCTAATCATGGTGGGATGTGGATGCTGGCTATATGTTTGACCCGCATATGCCAGATCACAGACTGGTTTCATGATTCTCTGTGGCGGTACGACCATTTTATAGTCTGAGAAACAGACCTTGGTTGTCACATCATCCAACCACTAAGAGTTGACTGCCATATACAAAGCCACACAAGAATGTGTTTGGCTCAAATGGATGATTGGCCACATCCTGAAGTCATGTGGCTTAAGTTTTGATAAGCTCCCCCACCGTTATCTATGAAGGTAATGTTTGCATAAACACATATGGACTATATTAAGAGCAATCTCATGGAGTACATTGCTCCAAATGTCGTTACCCTATAAGCTCCAGAAGAGCGAGGGAAGAGATGCTCTGAAAACCAAGTCAAGAACAAATCTAGCAGATTTGTTTAAGATCTTAGCCAGCCTCTTGCTTCCAAGAATATATATGTGAAAAGAGCATGAGATGACCTAGAGTTGCTTGTTTCGGGGGAGAAGTCTCCTGAAACGATAGTCCATAAATGTGATCCAGAAGATCACGCTCTGGTCCTGAAGACCAGTAGGTCCTGAAGACCTAAAGATAGCACGTTAGTCCTGAAGACTTGATCCTGAAGATCAAATTGTTGTACTCTTTTTTTCTTGGTGAGTTTTTTCCCACTGGGTTTTCTCACGCAAGGTTTTTAACGAGGCAACAAGTGCAACATAGCGCGCACGTGTGATGCACTCTTTTCTCCTACGTTTTTCCCACTGGGTTTTTGGTGGAGCTTTTGACGAGGCATGCACACACGCGCAAACCATGCAATGGGGAGTGTTGTGAATCAAAGCTCGAAAGATTCCATGGAAGAATCTGAGATAACAAAGATCTCAAATTATTGGTCCTGAAGACCAATTGGTCCTGAAGACCTAAGTTGCATCGGTCAGTCCTGAAGACTTAACCGAAACCCGGCTGTTGTACTCTTTTTCCCTTAATGAGTTTTTTCCACTGGGTTTTCTCATGCAAGGTTTTTGACGAGGCAACTGATGCAACATAAGTTGGCGCATGTGATGTACTCTTTTCTCCTACCTTTTTTTCCCACTGGGTTTTTGGGCGGAGTTTTTGATGAGGCATTCACATAAGTGCGATTCACCCAAGGGGGAGTGTTATAAAACCTCATTGTGTGGGTGAATCACTATTGGAGGGAGAATATAATGGGCAGCACTGCTTGCCCGTTAACCCGGTTACCGTTAACCCGGTAACCTGTTTCTGGTTGTATAAATAGGGGCATTGCCTCCCTTTGTAAGACACCGGTTACAGAATAATAAAGAGCTCTCTCCCTCCCATCTCTCTGTGTGTTTTCATCTTCATTATGTTCCTGTGATGTGCCTTTGATCTTGTGTGTAAAGAACGCGATTTCTAACACATACGATATATTCTGGAAGCGTGATAAAAAACAAAACAAATTCAATTTGAACACGAAAATCCGGCACCGTAGACAATTCCACGAGCTAATTTTTACCAGGGCCTTGTTTAGTTCCCCCAATTTGGGGAGTGCAAATTTGGCATTTGACACTGTAGCGCACCGTAGCATTTCGTTTGTATTTGTGAAATATTGTCCAAATATTGTCTAATTAGGCTTAAAAGATTCGTCTCGTAAAGTACAACTAAACTATGCAATTAGTTTTTAATTTTATGTACATTTAATACTCCATATAAGTGCCGATATTCTTTTTGCATAGTAAATTTGGTGGTGAAATCTAGGAACTAAACAAGGCCAGCATCAAAACCGAACAAGACAGGTCGCACATCAGCCTGGAATATCTCTGTCCGTTTGATCGTTTCCTGCTGAAAAATATTCTGGGATTCGAGGCCGGACATGCCGCAACAATCATGTCGAGCTCAAAACAACGACGGCTCAGCTGCGCGACGTGATGGAAGCTGAAAAGTGGCGGTAACTGACGAGTTTGACGGACTCTGGATCATCGCTGAGATGGCGGTCAAGCAAGATATGGCGTCGTGTGTGGCTGTAATGGTGCTGTGAACTGTCGAACATTATAGAATTGTATCTAGGAGAAAACAGCCTATCTGGTGGAATCCCACAAACTCTCTCTAAGTTACCTTCTCTTACGATACTGTCCTTGGACACCAATTTGCTAGGCGGTACATTGCCATCAAACATTGGTGATGCCCTCCCAAGCCTCCAGGAACTTTGGCTCACAAACAACAGTTTTGAGGGTCACATTCCAACTTCCCTGGGCAGTCCTCTGGGACTGAACACAATAGATCTATCAAAAAATAATTTCACTGGCCAAATTCCAATCTCTTTGGGAAACCTTTCGCAGTTGTATATACTAAACCTTGATACAAACATGCTTGAAGCAAGGGATAGTGAAGGCTGGGAATTCATCGATGCCCTGACAAACTGTAGATCTCTGTTTAAATTTTCGTTGGCTGGAAATCTGCTACACGGACCTATACCAAATTCAATTGGTAACCTGTCCACCACACTTAACTATCTACTGATGGGTGGAAACAACCTATCAGGAATAGTTCCACCAACCATTGGCAAACTTACTGGCTTAATTCAGCTATCACTAGATGAGAACAATCTTACAGGGTCCATTGAGGAATGGGTGGGAAACATGACAAATCTACAACGTTTAAATCTCCAATCGAACAGCTTCACTGGGACAGTTCCACCTTCCATTGGCCATCTTACAAACTTGACATATTTCTTTCTAAACAAAAATCAATTCACTGGTTTTTTACCTCCTAGCTTGGGAAATTTTAAACAAATGTTGACGTTGAACCTAAGCTATAACAATTTCCAAGGAAGCATACCTGTGGAGTTTGGTAACTTCAAACAACTCACCACTCTAGATCTTTCATTCAACCGATTTTGGGGGAAATTCCTGAAACTATGGGCCAATTTGAACAGATATATACCACTCGGTTGGATGTAAATATTCTTACAGGAAATGTTCCGATTACTTTCAGTAATCTCAAGAGTTTGAGCATACTCAATCTTTCCCACAACAACTTGTCAGGTCCCATTCCAGTTTATCTAAATGATCTGAAGTCTCTAACAAAACTAGACCTATCTCACAACAATTTCCGAGGACAAATACCAGAAAATGGTGTGTTCAACAACGCTGCAATTGTTTCGCTTGACGGCAATCTAGGATTGTGTGGAGGAGCCACAAATTTGCATATGCCTTCATGCCATGTTGTTTATAGAAGAGAAGAAATCATAAACTATATGGTGAAAATACTAGTACCAGTATTTGGCTCCATCTCACTCATACTGTTCATTTACATTAGAATCCACGAGAAGAAAACACCAAAAAGTCAACACGTAATTTTTCTTTCTTTTGGCAAGAAATTCCCTAGAGTTTCTTACAAGGATCTAGAGCAAGCTACAGGGAACTTTTCAAAGTCCAATCTAATTGGAAGAGGAAATTATGGCTCAGTATACAAAGGGAAGTTAACTCAAGCTAAAATCGAAGTTGCTATTAAGGTTTTTGACCTCGAGATCAGGTCTGCAGACAAAAGTTTTGTTTCAGAATGTGAGGCTTTGAGAACCATTCGGCATCGGAATCTTGTTCCTGTACTAACTGCATGTTCAACAATAGACAACAGTGGTAATGATTTCAAATCCCTAATTTATGAGTTCATGCCCAATGGAAATTTGGATACATGGTTGCATAAAAGACATGGTGATGCTGCTCCAAAATTTTTAAGCTTAGCTCAAAGAATAAGCATATGTGTTGACATAGCTGATGCATTGGCCTATTTGCACCATCATTGTGGAACGCCTATTGTCCACTGTGATATGAAACCCACGAATATCCTTCTTGATGATGACATGAATGCTTATTTGGGAGACTTTGGCATTGCAAATCTCGTTGTTGATTCCAAATCAATAGCAGTTGGACGCTCAGGTTGTAGTACTTCACTTAGTGTGACAGGAACTATAGGGTATATTGCTCCAGGTATAAATCAAGAACGTCAACATCTTCTCCTATATGTATATAAAGCAATAAGTTATGCACAAAATAATTGATTTTTCTCTATATTCTGTAGAGTATGCTCAAAGTGTTCATGCATCAACCTGTGGCGATGTTTATAGTTTTGGAATAGTACTTCTGGAGATGATTACAGGCAAAAGACCAACTGATTCTATGTTTGAAGGTGAGCTCAGCATTGCCAGCTTTGTACAGAGAAATTTTCCAGATCAGGTGCTACGTATCATTGATACTCATCTCCAGGAAGAATGCAAGGGCTCTAATAAAGCAATAATGGCAACAGAAAACAAGGCCTATCGATGTGTGCTATCCCTTGTTCAAGTTGCCCTTGCATGCACGCTTCGATTACCAAGAGAAAGAATGAGCATGAGAGAAGTAGCCATTAACTTGCACGCAATCAGAAAGTCATGTCACAACAACTAAATGAGATCAAGCCATGCTTCTATGAATCTTGTGTAATTAGCTTAGATTGTATTTGGATGTAACTGCCGTAAAGATGGCAAATCAGGCATGAGTAGCATGCTCACATTGATGAACTACCCTGCTAGAAATAAAGCTATATGTGCTGGACAGACAACTTGACAACTTGTGTGTAGTACAAGACTACCAGTTCATACCAAGATTTGATTTTTGAACATTTGAAAATGGATTTGGTAAAGCATTATATCGCTTTGATGGACAGTATGTTGTTTGAGCATGCTTGTTTCTCTGTTCATACTCCACCATTTTGGCTCCCCAACATTTGGTTTTAACTAATATTTTGAATTTCTGGTTTTAGTACAGCATCAATGATTTGACGAAGTGTCTGTCAACTGCGTTGACGAGCTTCTCTTGTGTGACTGCAGTACTAGGTGACAATTTCATACAGGGATTAGCACAAATAATCTGCAGATCAGACTGAATATATTCAGCACACTGCTAATCTAACTACTCAACTTGGAGCCTTGGACCCTTATCCAATCAGGCAAAGGCCAAACTTCAATTGCCCCCAACCCCAACACCCCACAAAGTACGAAAGAAACTGAGATACTTCGCATACCTTTGGAAATTCGGGTGCGGCGTCTTGCTGCTGCCGTGCTGGAAACTTCAATCCACCCTCTTGCTTTCAACAACACACCGCCGTTAGCTTGGGTGGTTATGCAACCCGTGCAGTGCTACAAAGGAAATCCCACAACGCGCGATGGCGTCGTATTCCTCGTGAAGTGCCTGCGCAGCTGCTCGCCTGCTCCTCGCCACATATCGCTTATGTAATGTCTACTTAAGCCCTATATCACCGACCTATTGTCTTGCTCCCCCTGCGCCGCCGTACTCCTTGTCTCCGGCATCTTCGACCGCCACAGAAGTGGCCCCGCTCACCTGGCTACTGGCTTTGCTAGAGATGCGCTCCCGCGCCTGGCGGCGCCACGCCACCTCGCCGCCCAATCCACAAACTGCATCCACACTGGCAACCAACGGCTACCCAACGACCTCCCTCTATACCTGTGCATCGCGAGTGTAGCGCTTCCCTACAATCCCTGACCACTAGGCCCCATAGGCCTAAACTGGCAGCCGCGCGACGATGGCACGCGGGCGCAGCGGCGGTGCGTTTCGGGAGGAAGAAGGAGACGAGGTGTGCTCGTGGGCCGTCGCGTCCATGTGGGCCGAATTCGGCGAGCTGCTCGTCTAGTGGGCCCAAGTTCGTCTGAACCCTCGGAAGCCTGCTGTCTCTTTGGTTTGCGCCCCCCAGGCAGCTCGGAGCCTAGGCAAGCATCTCAGGTGTCCGATTTCGGAGCGGTAATGCTACTAGTCTTACGTCCTAATCTTAGGACGCTCGTCAGCTGTCGAGTGGGCCGCGCGTGGCCCATGAGCCTTGGATGCTTCGCTCGGGGAGAGATAAAAAAGGATGTGGCTGCTGCTTGCTTCCGTCATTTTCGTCCACCCACTTTCTCCTCCACTCGTCTTTCCTCTCTCTTCGGTTCCGTCGCCGCGCGCAACCGTCGCCGTCGCCGCCATGCGCGCTCCTGATCTTCCGCGCTAGCTTCGCTGCCCGCATCGCGCACACCTGGTTGTGGTTGCTTCCTCCCTCTTCGCCTTGCATCCTCCATTCATGGAGAAGCCCGTGCATGGCGTTGAAGTCGGACCCGGCGGCGGCCGCCGCAGACCCGCGGGATCCGGCGTCGGCGGCCGCGGATCGCGGAAGCGATGGTGGAGCCCCGCACGGATCCGGGCGGATTCGCCCTAGGCGGCTGCTCTCCTTGCGAGTCCCTTGCCTCTGTCTTCTCCTCCATCTTCAAAGGGGATGAGCTAGGGTTTCGGCCGGATCCGTCAGCGGCGGTTGTGGATCTGCGGGGATTCGGTCGTGGTGGCCCTGAGTCTAGCGGATTCGCCGGGACGGTGCTGGTTCCTAGCGGATCCGGCCGCGGCGTAAGCGGGATCTCGCGGCCGGCGGGCTGCGGGACGGTGAGGGCGATGGTGTGCGAATCCGCCTGGTAGGCGTCCTTCTCCTCTACTCTTCATGCTCGTCCTCCTCTTTACGGATCGCTCGATCTCGGTTTTGTGTTTCAACTTTGCGTTTCTCGTTGTTGCGGTGCCTATTCAAGTGATGTTGCAGTAGGGGGGCGAGGATTCCTGAGAGCCTTTTGGTGCCTATCCAGTTTGGTTTTGGTGTTGTTTCATTGATTCAGAAGTGCATGTTGCACTAGCTGGTTGCATGTTGTTTCCATGAGTTGTTTGTGGTGTTATCCCACCGGGGTACAAATATGCATGTTTCGCAGTAGCTCGCGACATGTTTCACAAGTTATTTTGTTGTTGTGGCAGCAGTATGTCCTCTTGTGTTTCAGCAGTTTCGCGAACCAAAGTGTTAGTAGCTCGCGACGTGTTTGTTTCATAAGTTGTTGTGCTAATATTGCGGCAGTATGTCATTTTGTGTTTCAGTAGTTTCGCGAACCAAAGTGTTACAGTAGATCGCGACATGGTGTTTCATAAGCTGTTTTGCTGATGTTACGACGGTATGTCCATGCGCGTTTCAGTAGTTCTCGCCATGTTGTTTCATACGAAGATTTGTTGTTGTTGCAACAGTACGCCCATGTGCGGTTCAACAGTTTTTTTTATACCAAAGTGTTTCTCCATTTTTTGTGATCCCCTATGGTGGTGGGGGTGCTGTGGTGGCGAGTTAGTAGTTGTGCAAGGTCGGAGACGATGGTGGGGGACGCGCTGGATTTTTGCGAATGCGGACGAGCGACCGATGACGGGGGATTTGTTTTTTTTTTTCGGCGGAGTGGGCCGGGCCGCTGCTAGCGCGGACCGTCCTAACTTCGGACGTCCTAGCGCTAGCAGCTCCCATTTCGGAGGCCTGGAGTCAGATGCTGCTGCCTGGCAGGAAAGCCCAGGCCAGGGCTCAAACCAAACAAGCCAGAGCATGTTCCTCGAGTCAATCCTTTTTTCTTTTTGCGACAAAAAAAAAACCATTCATCCATCAAACAGTGTTACAATCTGAAATCAACATGTGATCAGGTTGGGGGCAAAGTGGCTAACTGCCACTCACCCAGCCTATTATCACCTGAGACTTGCTTAGTTAAGGCATGAGCAACTTAGTTACAAATAATGCTCATGTGTATTAAGATTTTTGATAACTCTTACTAAAATCAATGTTACTGCAGTTCCAGCGATACTCACCGCGCCGTGTGAAGCATGGCGTTGCACATAACTACAGACTGGTGCTACAGACAATTCTTGTTCACATCGGATACGGGATACGTACATACAAGTTGACTCGACAGGCAAATAATCTTATATTTAGATAACCCGTGAACGAATCGTGCCCACACTGTACGTTTTCGAAGACTGATCATCACAACGAACCAAATCGGTTTTGGAAACGAGTACCCAGCGCGCCGGAAGGTGCCGAATCCAGCCACGAAGCTTCATCGTGGTCATTTAGATTGACAAAAACATGACAGCAACAAACAATAATTCACTACTGATTTCTGAAAGTTCGCCGGGGTCACGCGACCCCAATAATATCAGGCTAGAATCGCCCTTTCCACGAGCTAATATTTGTCAGCAGCGAAACCGCACCAGACAGGTCGCATCAGCTTGGAATATCTCTGTCCATTTCCTGCTGGAAAATACTCTGAGATTCGAGGCTGGCCACACCGCAACATTCTTGTCCACCTCAAACGACAACGACGGCGCTGAGCAACGGGATGCAAAGCTGAAAGGTAGTGGTAACAGGCCAGCTTGACGGACTCGGGGTCTTCTCTGCAAGATTGGTCAATCAAGCTAAGATAAGGCCACGGATAGCGCCATTATGCGGGTGTAATAACTGGTTTTAAGTCCCCTGGGGCCTCAGCCAGCTGAGCATCCAGCTCAAACTTCACACACTAGTGCACCACGGGGCAGCAAGAGCAAGCAAAACAAGCACAAAAGGACTGTCGTTAACTCGTTATTGTTCAGGCTCTGACCGTGAGCAGAGGTCCGCTACTCTTCTCTCTCTCTCCCTTCATATATTGCGTTTTATTTTGGGCCAAGTTTTACTGCCAAATTTATCCTCTTTGTTGTTTCCAATGAAGTATTTGAAAATGGTAAATCCTTGCACTTTAAGCTATTATAGCGGTTTAAGTAGCAAAGGCAATGGACGTTGTACGTACTACGTAGTACTTATTAGGACCGTATAAAGGATAGTTCATATGTGGACCGTATATGCTTGGGGCGCAAAGCTGCCGTGAAGCTTCAATACGTTCATGCTTTCACGTTTTGCAGCTAACGCAGGCCCTATGTTCTCTATACAGGCCATGAAACTCTACATGTTTATACAAATGTTTGTGCTGTTGCTGCTCTTTTGCTGTGTTCGCAATATCTGCTGCTCAACAGTCCCAAATAACGGTACAGATGTGCTATCGCTGCTCGAGTTCAAGCGAGCTGCCAACGATCCACAGGGAGCGTTGAGTAATTGGAACACGAGCACCCATTTCTGTGAGTGGAAGGGCGTCACATGCAATCTGAAGAACCGAGGGCAAGTAACGGAGCTCAACCTTGCCGGCCAGGGATTATCGGGCACAATGGTCGACTCCATTGGAAATCTAACTGCCCTTCATGTTCTTAACCTGTCCAGTAATCAGTTCTCTGGCCAGATACCTGCTCTGAACAATATCCGACAACTAGAAGTCCTTGATCTGAACACGAACTCATTAGAGGGGAATATTCCAGATACACTTACAAATTGTTCCAGCCTAAGGATTTTATGGCTTTATTCAAACACCCTTACTGGTACAATTCCTCCAAACATAGGTCACCTTCCCAATATAGTAAATTTCGACCTTTCCGGGAACAATCTTACTGGGATCATCCCACCAGCAATTGGAAACATCAGCACATTGAATTTACTTAATCTTGGTATAAATCAACTGACTGGAAGCATTCCAGATGAGATAGGGAAATTGTCGAATATGTCTGTATTGGAACTAAATGATAACTTTCTATCAGGTGGAATCCCACCGATCCTTTTCAATTTGTCATCTCTTCAAATACTAGACTTGGGTTCAAATACACTGGGTAAGACCCTTCCATCTAACATGGGGGATAGGCTCGTCAGTCTCCGATCTCTTTACTTAAATGGGAACCAGATTGAAGGTCAGATACCATCATCCATTGGCAGTGCTTCAGAGCTACAAGATATATGGATATCATCAAATGGTTTCTCTGGCCCAATTCCAACTTCTTTGGGTAATCTTCCAAAGCTTTTAAAGCTGAACCTCGAGCAAAACGCTCTTGATACATGGAACAACCAAAGCTGGGAGTTCTTAAACGCCTTGGGAAATTGTAGCCTTCTGAATTCACTTTCACTAGATAACAATAATCTACAGGGAGTGTTACCAGATTCAATTGGTAACCTGTCCCCAAGTCTTCAAGTTCTACGTATGGGTTTGAACAATATATCAGGAATAATCCCTCCAAATATAGGCAAACTACAAAGCTTAACGACGCTAGGACTAAGCCACAATAGTTTTACTGGGACAATTGGAGAATGGCTTGGAAACCTAGAAAACCTACAATACATAAATCTTGAAGACAACAATTTTACTGGGCCTATCCCATCTTCTGTTGGAAACCTTAAACAGCTCTTATCACTCAATCTATCAAAAAATGAATTCGAAGGTTCCATACCAGCGAACTTTGGTAACCTTCAACAGCTCGCGGAGTTGGATCTTAGTTATAATAAACTCCAAGGTAGTATACCTGATCAGGCCCTTACTTCAGTAACAATGAGGAAATGTGTATTATCATATAACAATTTAGAAGGTCCAATACCACTTGATTTTAGTAAGCTCCAGGCATTAAGGGAACTTCATCTTTCCTCTAATGCATTTACAGGCTATATCCCTGACAGTATAGGCCAATGTCAAATGTTAGAGGTAATCGAAATGGACAAAAACTTCCTCACGGGAAACATCCCAGTATCCTTCAGCAAGCTAAAGAGCTTGAGCACTCTCAATCTTTCCCACAACAATTTGTCAGGTACCATCCCATTAATTCTTACTGACCTACAATACCTGACTCACCTAGATATTTCTTACAATCACTTCAATGGAGAAGTTCCCAAAAATGGAGTGTTCGCAAATGCCACAGCTCTTTCACTTGAAGGCAACTGGGGGCTATGTGGAGGAGCAACGACGCTCCATATGCCTTCATGCCCAACTAAATCTAAGAGGGTGGAAAGACAATACTATCTGATCAAAGTTTTGATCCCAGTATTTGGCTTCATGTCACTTGCATTGCTGATATACTTTTTGCTCACTGAGAAGACGACAAGAAGGAGGCAAGATTTGCCGTTACCTTCTTTTGACAAGCAATTTCCAAAAGTTACTTATCAAGCTCTAGCCCAAGCAACAAAAGACTTCTCGGAATCTAACCTAATTGGCAGAGGAAGTTACGGTTCCGTGTATAGATGCAAGATAAAGGAACATGGAATGGAAATGGCAGTGAAGGTTTTTGACCTTGAGATGCCAGGTGCAGAGAGAAGCTTCTTGTCAGAATGTGAAGCACTGAGAAGCATTCAACATCGAAATCTTCTTCCCATCAAAACAGCATGCTCGACGGTCGACAACAGAGGCAGCATGTTTAAAGCTTTACTCTATGAGTTCATGCCTAATGGGAGCCTAGACACATGGTTACACCCTAAAGCTGGTGGGAAAGCTGCGAAGCGTCTAGGATTTTCACAAAGAATAAACATAATCGTTAACATAGCTGATGCATTGGATTATTTGCACCACGAGTGTGGGAGGCCAACTGTTCATTGTGACTTGAAACCCAGCAACATCCTTCTAGACGATGATTTGAATGCTCTTCTGGGAGATTTCGGCATCGCGAGGTTTTATGCCGACTCCAACTCAACACCGGCAGACTCAACTATTTCAGTTGGTGTGAGAGGAACTATCGGATACATCGCTCCAGGTATGTTTCTATGGCTTCCGTTAATAACAATCTTTAGTTAAGTAAAAATTTTCCTTCATTTTAATTTCTACGAGAAACAAATAGTAACAGTATTCTATATTATGTGAACCTCTACAGAGTACGCGGGAGGTGGCCGTCAGGCATCCACCTCTGGAGATGTTTACAGTTTTGGGATAGTTGTTTTGGAGATGATGACAGGCAAACGACCAACAACAGATCCGATATAGTCAACTTTGTAAGCAGCAACTTTCCGCATCAAATATCCCACGTCGTCGATCCTCATCTCATCGAAGAGTGCAAGGAATTTTCCAAAGATAAGATGGGATCAGAAAATGCAATTTACCAATGTTTACTGTGCCTGTTACAAGTAGCACTTTCATGCACACACCCGTCGCCAAGTGAACGGATCAACATAAAAGAAGTAGCCAACAAATTGCATGTAATCCAGATGGCATATGTTGGAGAGAAAGAAAAACCATACCAAGATATAGAAAGAAGATCAGCGTGGTTGTAATTTTCTTAGCTCTCTTTGGCCGAATTCTCCCTGCTCTGCTCGGGCACTGTGCACGCTTGGTTTTAAAGAAGAAAAATGGGTGCAAATCACATGCATGCTATAATGCAGGTGTTCTCGTAGGCAACTGTAACTGGAGCTTGCTCTTAGTCCACAGGGACCTAGATTTGAACCTTGTATTCTCTTAATTAAAATACGAGAGTGCGATTTGCTCCTTCCCATCCATTTTTTTCACATGCATGCCGTAATTAATTTATTTATACATATGGTGACATTATTACCGATATGTTGTTGTGTTTATTATATAAATGATAACTTTATTAAAAAATAACTTGAGGGTCACCTATCATAAAATTGTTCCGTCTCTCAACCACGAAAGACTTTGAAACTGTTTGGAAAATCTTGGAATAACTTTTATGATAGTTTCAGACATTGAAAGTTTGTTTTCACGAGTTTGAAAATTTTTATTTACAATAATCATTAAAATCAAACTCATAAATGAATAATGATGATCCAATAACATGCTTCTCTATGGTTGGCCTACATATGTTTTATTACGAGCATGCAGTAAACTGACATTCATTGACAGTCTATCATTGCTAGTTGTTTTTTGGAACCAACATTCATAGAGTATTACTATTGTTTCGTCGCTTCAACCGATAGTGATAGTTGTTTTGCACAAAATAATCATAACTTTTCCATATGAAATCAGATTAAGATAAATTTTATATCAACATTATAGTGTTTAAAGAGATCTAAAACTTTGTGGCTGACAACTTTTGAATTTCAAGTGGTTTACAAGTTTGAATATTTAATAAAAGTTCTCGAATTGGGTTTACATGATTAACTACATTGAATGGCTACAAAGTCAGCATTAAAATTGTAGTATTGAACGAGATCTACAACTTTGCGGTCAACAACCTTTTCATTTGAGATTGTTTTGTTTGTCAAATTAATATACAATATAAGATTCTAAAAAGTGTGACTAAAAGAATAACGTCAGTTCTGTAGTCACATGTGTAGTGTAGTTCATTAGGCATGTGTATTTGAGGAAGTGAAAACATTGAAATCTCGAGGTCGGTTCTTAGAAAACATATATTTCCCTTTTATTGCCTATCACTATCAGAGAACCAAGCATCAATGTTGTGGATTGTGGTAGTGATATACCTCCTCTGCTTGTGAAAACATGCTTAGGAACAACATGGCACCTAAGTTATCGAGTTTTGAGATATGGTATGATAAAATAAGTTTCATTCTCCTATAAGTAAGTGCTTAGAAATTTATTCTAAAAGATAAATAGCTCTACAACTCCTCGACGGTGAGAAAATCCCTACCAATGTGATCATATGTTGATCTACATGTGGAAAAAGCCTATACATATATGATTCTTGTTTTTATATTGAGCTTTGTCAAATGATGAGACCTTGGTAAGATGATTTTCATGCTTTCGTGACCAAGAATCAAGATCACGTATACACCACCCTCATATTACATACTTCTAGAGTGGAAGTAGGCAAAAACATGGTTTTCATCCACCCAGAATAAAACATGGTTTTACTGTGATCTCTCTCCAAATATTTCCTACCAAAGTGACATGGGCTATGCAAAATAGAATATTTTTTACGACAAACTATGCAAAATAAAATAAAGATAATGTACATGCTCATGAAAATATCTTTTGAGTTTGAGCATAAAAATGATGATAGAGATGCTCTCCAAATAAAGTTACAAAGTAAACAAAGAGATATCATATAAAAATAAAAATATATTCCCATGATACCACCCAGTTATCCACACACACATACACATCTTGATTGGATTGTATAACTTTCTATCTTCTCAGGCCTCATTTTTTTATTTTGTAATATATGTGATGCAAGTATGCCTTATGCTATCCCCACACCGAGAACTTCATGTAAGCTTTTTTAAAGGTAGGATGAAAAAGAGGCAAATCAATCCATTGTTAATTAAAGAATCATACACCATTGACAGATCCGAGAGAACCATTCGAGGAGTTTAAGTTAGCTACGTTTTGTTTTGAAAATGTATCAACAACCCAAGTTACTCAAAAGGAAGAGTGATTCAAGGCCATTCCCTTTCTCAACCGCCCAAGGTGATATGCTAGACGACGCTTGAACATTCACATTGTAGATATGTCATGGAATAAAATATCTACTAGATTCATATCTGAGAAGGTCGTGCGTCAAACTGCCTTAGTCCTTACTTGATCCTTTGTGTCGAAATCACATTCTTTCCTTGAGACGAGCTAAGCGCTAAGTGTTTGGGTGTCGTTGATGGTCCTTAACTTCTTTGTTGATCATCAACTTCATGGAAAAATTACGGACAAATATGCCAAACTTTTAATCCATTTATCATTTAAACTAACTCTTTACATAAGTTTTGATTGTTTTGATTGAGTATTTTATAGGTTATGCTCAAAATATATATGAAAACTTATAAATGGAGCATATGCAAAGGCGCACTTGAGAAGGGATCCGAGCGATCATCAATATAAACAATCTCAAATGCCAAGTTAGACTTCACCATTTCAAAGAGCACATCGAAATAAATGAAATAGATACTTGGATCACCAAATTCGAAGTCTTGATGCAAAAGTCATTCCTTTCGAAAAAATGGGCTAGAGCAGGCTCAAGGGGTTCACTTAAACCAGACCCAATAGGGGATCAGTTGAACCTAGACCAAGCCCAAAGGCTCCCAAACTTTGCCCAAGGCCTTATGACTCATCAGAGGGGCCCAAAGAAGGCAGTGGCCGAAGGGGAGGTCAGTTTGGAGGAGAAAATGAAGGAGAGGATAAGCAGCTCGGAGGGACCCCATCGGGGAGTGCAGCGGTGATGGGCTTCCGTAGTTGACCTAAGCACTCTAGTGCTTTGTCATCATTGATCCACCATCCATGCAACACCGATGAGGAACTAGGATTAGTAGCATATGTATGGAAAAGAGAGGGTTAGAGTGTAGACGGAGACTCAATTTGTTGTGATCCTCTTAGATAAATACAGGGTGCTCTTATCATAGTAGAAAACCTATTCCGCACGCAGTCTCTAAACAAATACAAAGAAATTTTACTCAAAAAAAATACAAAGAAATTGGTTCAGGCTGCCAAAACCATCCTAGGCTGGTTTAAACAGTGACACCTAGGAAGTATATGGGAACCTTGATCCTTTTTTAAATATCTTCTTGTTTGCACATGTTTTCCAATGCTTCTTCAACTCGATCCCTGATCATATTTCGGTCATCAATAGTTTCCATGATTGGTTAGCTAGCGAAGTTGAGAGTAGAGAAAAAGTTGAAGCGGAACAATTCCAGGTGTTAGTAAACTAGGTGATACCCCGCGTTGCTGCGGGAACCTTCTATAACTAAACTAGAGATTTTTTTGATATTTTAAAATAACTTTAGATCAAAATATTGATGGAAAAGAATGACTATCTTGAGTAAATTTCGATCAAATAGATATCTTGATGAAGAACAATACCTGATATATGAAAGAAGAAGTGTATATATATGAAGAATCTGAAAGAAAATTTCGTTCCTCCTTCCAAAAAGTCCAGTTAAAAGTATTATTTACAACCAAAAGCATGTATGTAGATTCGGATCATATAGCTGCAACTAATAGTGCGTGAAGAAACATCGAATAGCCTTCTGACCTAAATAAGCAGCACCTGCAACTCTGCAAGGACAATGAATCAAGTAAAGGGCGATGGCTTACTTGAATTCCTGAAATTGCCCCAATGCACGCTAATAAGCAGGTACGAAGGTTGCTCACCCTAGAGGCGTACCTATTCTTTATATAATGGTATGTTAATGGAATATCAAGGATCAGGAAGCAGGAGAAGCCAAGCAGGCATCCATTTTCAGTCTAACGTGCTGATGGTATATATCTCTTGGACTGCCCATAACTGACAACAAACTACAATAACAGAATCTACCTAGAGGAAATGGCCATCCTATATCCAAGAAATTAGATAGTGGGCGACATAAACTCTTACATAGAGTCAAATAGCTGAAATTAAATAACATATTTCAGCACAGATATAATATGCAAATCAGTCTCAACAAAAGAATGTCAAGATGAATTGTATCCAACAGAGTTTCTAAATAGCCTGAAAATCCCTCGAACTCCAAACCATGAGTTACAGTTGAAAGTTGGCCTGCCAATAATGTTGCTAAGGAACATGAATCCAAGTGCCACACTATGCAGTGGAACAAGATTGACTAAAAGACAGCTAGAAAAATGGCATATTGGAGCACAATTGATATCTTGAAGTAATATTGGAAATAAGGTCTACATTCCACAGATCATCATGTCACCTACTGAACTAAAATGGCAATATCCTATATCAGTGTGCTTAAAAATGACAAATAACAAACCTCAAAGTTTTGACACATGGGCAACTATATGTTGCTATCTCACGCATCTCAAAGTAGGGAGAGACTAAAAATTACGAGTTCACATGAAGAATCTCTAGAAGATAATGTCACAAAAAATATTGTGTACAATGAAGTTATATAACACGGTATAAATTAGTGCTTTCATAATCATCTCAATCATGAACAAAACACATTTCCGATCTTCAATGTTCAGCCAATTTTGTATGCTATAAATTAGTAATGGTATGTTAATGGAATATCAAGGATCAGGAAGCAGGAGAAGCCAAGCAGGCATCCATTTTCTGTCTAACGTGCTGATGGTATCTCTTGGACTGTTGAAGGATTGTGACTATTGAATGACTACCACTTTAGTGGGTGAAGAAAAAAAAGAGATGACGTGGCTCAAGAGAAAAATAGGCTAATGGGATAGTAGATGTGTGGCTTAAGGAGATGCTAGAGAAATATGGTAGTGGGCATTAATTTTATAGAAGTTTAAGATGTGTGTTTTCTTTTTTAAGGAACTGTTAGTAAAATGAGTTGCATGGTCTATTATGTTATGGATTGTGCCCACAGTCGGCCTGTGACCACCACGCGCGGGTATATATATCCCGCCACCCACCGCTGAGCAAACTCACAAAACTGAAATGGCCATGGCCAACCACCGTCTTAGATTGTTGCTCCCTCGGTGTCTCTTCTTGCCGTTGCTATGTTACCTTGATGCGATTGTAGCACACCCGTCCAGCCCAGATCAATTAGCATCGAACCAAAATCCACTATCATATAACAACCTACGACCAAATGATTTTCCAAACGATCGGCTCTACCGCGCTTACCAAGTCATTCAAAGCTTCAAGAGCACCATCACTTCAGATCCCAAGAATATCACCGGCACGTGGACCGGCAATGACATCTGCGGCGAGAAGAGCTACGTTGGCTTCTACTGCGCAACACCGACCGGCAGAGCTAAAGAGCTCACAGTCACGGCAGTAATTCTCAATGATTTTGGTCTGCGTGCACCGAAGCTGCAAGGCTTCGTCGACCAGCTCCCGGATGTCGCACTCTTCCATGCGGCCTCCAACAACTTCGGCAACGGCGGTATCCCCAAACTCACAGGCCTTGAATACTCGTACGACCTTAGTGTCGACGACGACGACGATCTCCAAGTTCAGGACTATTCCGAAGTTACTGGTCGTGCTGCAGCCAAGGTTCACTGTCTTGCTGCCACGATTTTCTTTAAAATTCGTATTGGAACTGGCTCTAATACGGGAGGAGGCATCATTCCTGGAGTTACGGATGGTAAGGCTCTACTGTTAAACTATAACAACCTGTCCGGGCAACTTCCTGCAGATCTTGGCTTCTCCAAGCTGAGTTTCCTCGCCCTGGCCAACAACAGGCTAACAGGGCCAATCCCCCCATCAATAGCTCACTTGAAAGACTCCCTTCTCGAGGTTCTCCTCCTGAACAACCAGCTCTCTGGTTGTCTCGCACCCGAGCTCGGCATGCTCGCCAAGGCGGCGGTCATTGACATCGGGATGAACCAGCTCACCGGCCCGATCCCGTCATCCTTCTCCTGCCTCAGCAGTGTCGAGCAGCTCAACCTGGCCGGAAACCGCCTCTACGGAGAGGTGCCCGACGCGCTCTGCAAGCTCGCCGGGCCAACGGGACGCCTCGCCAACCTCAGGCTGTCCGGCAACTACTTCACCTCTGTCGGGCCGGTGTGCGCGTCACTAATCAAAGACGGATTGCTGGATGTGAAGAACAACTGCATTCCGGGGTTCGCTAACCAGAGGCGCCCTATGGAATGTGCAGCGTTCCAGAGACAACCAAAGACTTGCCCGGCGGCGAGCACTGACATGACGTGCCAGGATGCGGTGGCGCCAGGGAAGAGGAAGATCAGTGACTACTTCAGCTATGTGACGTATGCTACGCTGCATGAGTGAGCGGCGTCAGGAGACACAGCGCCTCGATGTTATTTGGCTAATTGTTCTTGTACCGTTTTCATGATGTGTACACTACTCTGTGTTTTGGTGCATGTGTTTGTGATTTTTGTACATCTGTTATTCACGTGTGTTGATGTCACATCGAGATCATTGATCATTTGTACTGCCACACGTCCATTTAAAGAAAACTATTATTGGTATTTCTGTCTTGGATGCTCCATATGTTACTAGTCAAAATAGCAGCGATCTCCCAGAATTTTTTTATAAAAGGAAATCCGATATCTTGGTCACTATTATTCATTTTCATTGTATTTTGTGTTTATACGATGGATGCCCTGGTGAATGATTGTCGATACGGGATCCAAAGGGTTCCCTATCGATATTATTACTAGTAGTGGGCCTTAGCCTAGCCACTTTTTTATGATCCCTGGAGCTAACTAATCCTGTCATTGCTGATTTATGTTCTGTATGCTAGGATTTTGAGGTGCCAAACATAATATTGAGGTGCCAAACATAGTCCTCGATAGAAGTGTGCTTTGTGGAATCCGAGAAATAATTGCCTCATTCGTGGTGTCGTAAATTGGCATGAATCATTGAATCAGCTTGTAGATCGTTATGAACTGTGCTAGCTTTTCTGCTGTGCGAGTTTTTTTTCGTAATCTAAAAATTGATGTCTTTGTATGGTTATAACTATGGAAAATTGTTGTACTTTAAGAAGTCGTCGCTTGATTGTATTTCTGGTTGCTTTTATGGTTGTAAGCAGCTAACTAAGAGGTACTGTAGATCGTGGTTACTGTAGATCGTGATTACTGTAGATACCCTGTTATTTGTCGAGGAAACCGAGACGGCCACGTAACCGTCTCTACTCAATCATAATTCAGAAGGGTGCTCTATCTGATTACTATTTACAGGACAGACAATGTTCTTTAACTACCGCCTGTAACATCATTGTTTCTAAGAACCATCACCGGTTAGGTTACGTCCCAGACGGTTATTCCCTCGCCGTCTATTTTATACTCGTTTGTGAGACGGGTTATTAACCGTCACTATTTAGGTTACTGGACCTTGTTTAGATCCCTCAAAAAGTTAAAATTTTTCTCTCTCTCCATTCTATCAAATCTTTAGATACATGCATGGAACATTAAATGTAGTTAAAAAATAACTAATTGTACAGTTTATCTATAATTTGCGAGACAAATCTTTAGATACATGCATGGAACAACTTAGCATTGACAATAATTGCCAAATACAAACGAAAGTCTTCAATATTTTTCAGGAAAATATTTTGCTATCTGAACAATACAGACGATTAATTTAGCCGTCTGTTTTAATGTTAGTATTGGAGAACTATCACTAGTTAGACTGTTTGTAATCATTTCTGAGACGGCAGGTTAACCGTCAGTGCTTAGGAGATGGTCACATACGATTATTTTTTTAGCCATCTGTTTTGGAACCGGCCTGAGACGGGGTAAGACACCCGTCACTAATTGGGCCTTTATCACCAACGCCGAGACTCAGATGCATGAAACAGCCGTCGCTAATAGCTTCATAAACCGTCTGAAATGCGCTTCCCTGTCGTACTGGCTCCCGCGCCCGGCGGCTCACTGCCACCCACAAACTGCGTCCACGGCCATCCACCGCCCACCCAACGACCTCCCTGTATGCCTGTGCCTCGCGAGCGTAGCCGGCCTTTCCCAAAATCCCTGACCCGGCAGCCGCGCGACGATGGCACGGACAGCGGTAGCGCGTTTCGGGAGGAGGTAGAATAGAAGACGAGGTGTGCTCGTGGGCCGTCCCGTCCGTGCGGGCCGAATTCGGAGAGCAGCTCATCTCATCTACTGGGCCCAAGGACGTCTGAACTCTCGGAAGCCCGCTAGTACAGATATTCCTCTCCTCTAGATCAAACGTGGAGCTCAGCGTGGACCGATGGGGGGTGACAACAGCAGCGTCCCTGTCCTTGACTGGAGCAAGTGGCACGCCTCCATATGTGGCCAAAGAGGGTTGACTCAGGGTCGACGCCTTGGACAAGATCCGAAGAGCAGGGCGGGCTCCTCAGTCCTCCACGGGCGGACCTACGTTACGGTCATTGGGTGCGACCGCACCCACGGCAATATACGAGATCCTTGGTAGTAAGCCTGGGCATATTACCCGCTACCCGTTACCCGAACCCGAAATACCCGGATCCGAACCCGAAATACCCGAACCCGCACTACCCGATATCTAGTTCGGATAGTGAATCCTATTACCCGAATTTATATTGGGTAATTCGGGTATCTACGTCCAAAATACCAAGTACCCGAACTTTGCCCAGATTTGATCCTTCAATTTTTATCGCAATATGAATTATATGGAGGACTAAGTCTGAAACTGGACTGCTACTGGAATCTTGAGTACTGGCGCCTGGAGCCTAAACCATCATTTTGAGCCTATGTCTTTATGAATGTGTCGTGGTTTGCACTTGCATGTTGCATTTGCACAAGACATTAAGACTATTAATTATCAAGTCTATTGAGTATGGCACCTGTTGTTGAACTTATCAATTATGAACTTATCTATTATATATTTTTTCTAGTTCTACTTGTATAAGAAATTATGTGTTGTTTGAGTGTATCTTATAATCTTATATATTTCGGGTAAATTGGGAAATACCCGAACCCGAACCCGAAATTGCGGGTACCCGAAATTTCGGGTAGCATTTTTTCGGGGCTGTAATCGGGTAATGATTTTCATTACCCGAACTTTTCAAAACCCAAACTACCCGACCCGAAGTAATCGGGTAACCCGAACGCCCACCCATACTTGGTAGTATACGATTTTTTAGGGTATACGCACCCCCTTGGCTGAATTTGCTGCACCCACAGCCCCATAAGAGCCCACGGCTGCTTCGTCATTGCAAATCGACAGCCCACACAGCCCAGCACGTAACCTGAGATGCACGCAGCCGCCGGCCGATGCTTAGACTACTTCGCCCGTTTGCTGTCTCTTCGACTCATCGACTGCCGCAGCCCGTCTCTTCGACTCATCGACTGACGCAGCCTGCAGCCTTCTGCCCTTCTTTGTCGTTCGTCACTCTATCTTCTCATCTTCTCTGATCTGAATCTCTATTGAGCCGAGCAGTGACGATCGTGGTTTCCCTGGCCATCGCAAGCACAGGCAAGCAGCAGCACTGCAGCAGTCAGCAGATTGCTACTCGCAAGCAGAAGCGGGCAAGCAGCAGAGTACGCCTCTCTCCTTTTCATGTCCATCAGCATCTTCAAGTGATTTTATAATTTGTCAATTCCTGTCTTTTTCTTTTGGATGCTAGAAAAATCATGAATAGGTTTTCGAAAATAAAAGTACCAGATATTAATTTTGAAGAGGAGATCAAATATGACCCAAGCTTAAGAAAAAAAAAATTGATTCTTATCATCCAAAATCATAGAGATACGGTGAGAAGGAAATATTTGGAGAATGGACTATGCCAACCTCGCATGTCCATTTTTCCCTCTACATAGATTGGGTACAAATGGTAAGCACAAATATTTTATTATCGCTACTTTATGGTTGATGTGCATCAATATTGCTTGTTTTAAATTATTTGTGCTAAAATTATGGCTATGGTGCCACGAAGTTGTATTATTGTTCTGTCGTTAGACCCTAAGCCGCACCCCCCTCCATAATTCTCTAGGTCAGCCATTGCAGTCCTCTGTGCTTATGTATAATAGTGCAGTGAAGAGCGCGCATCATTCCGCAGAGCCGGAGACCATCGAGATTCGAGAGTGGTAGGAAATCGATCAGGAAGCAAAGAAAAAGATGGGGAGGCAGCAGCAGCTTTGCATGGTGTTGCTGATGGCGTTCCTCGTCGTCTCTACCACGGAGGTTGTCCACGTGGACGCAGGTAGGTTGCACCTTCTATGCTCCGTCCATCCACACACACTAGCATAAAAGTTGTACGTCGATACGAGATTCATATGTGAAGCTACACGATTGTTTGTCTTGCTCAGTTACTTGCATGACATGCGTGTGCAGGGAGATCGCTAGGGCAGGCCGGCGAAGCCTCCGGCGGCATCAGCGGCCAACCATACTCTGTGACCAGGAGGAAGAGACAATTGATCACATCATTGTCAACTGCGTCTTCACAAGACAGATTTGGGTGGAAGCTGCAGCGGCTCTCGGGGCTAACCCACTTGCACAGCCAGCCGGCTCAGTCTCGGACTGGTGGGAGGCATGGCGCACGCAATGGCGCACGCAATGGCCGCAGGAAAGAAAAGGGGCGGACTCTTTGTTTGCTCTAATCTCTTGGGAAGTATGGAAAGAACGGAACGCAAGGTGTTTCCGTGGCGCGGCGACGACACAGAACGCGATAAAGGAGACGATCAAGCAGCAGGCGTCTCTCTGGATTCAAGCCGGCGCCAAGCGCCTGGGGAGTTTAGTTAATAGAGTAATCACCTAAATGTAATTGTGCTGGGGCTGCGATCATTGAAAATCTTACTCGCCCCTTGATGTAAAACACTTTTCTCCTTAATACAAAAACGCGCAAAGCTTTTGCGTGATTGAGAAAAAAAGACCAAGACTGTACGCGTGTAATCCGCCTGCTGCTGCCGCCGCCGGCGGTGGAGCGCCATGACAATCAACGTGATTTTATAATAAGATTAATAACTTCCTTTGAACCACGAGACGCCTCTAAGCTGTAGCTAATCCATTTAGTATGAATCTATAATAAGTTACTAAGATCCAAGCTGTAATCGTGTGTTGGCGCTGTGTGCGTGTGTACCGTGATGAAGATGTAACTATGTAAGTGCGTCACTTATGTACCTGTCGGATGTTAACAAGCCTGGAGCTCAAGGCATATTATACTCTCCATTCCCACCATACTTCTTTCAACACATACAGCTTGGATAAAATGTCTTCAGTATTTGAGCAGTTTATAAATTATTGAACTGATCCGTACCTGTCTAAGTTGTGTATGAGATTTAATTTACTCTTGTGATAAACTATCCTCCTCTCACTGCTACGGAAAAAAAATGTGGAAACTGACTTATTAAATTTTTAATAACTACTGCATTTGCGTTGAAGTTGGCTTTCCCTAAAGAAGATCATATTTAGTTTTACTATGGTCTCAAAAGCATGGCATCTTTCTTATTTTCTAAAAAAAAAGAAGAATAGCATATAGCAGCCAAAATACTAACGATTTGATGAAATCCATCTCAGTGCAAGATATATAATGGGCGCTGCTAGCGCTAGGACGTCCTAAGCTTAGGACGCCAGGGCCCGGCCCACCAACGCCCAGCGCGCATAGCACGCGCTCGCACACTCCCCCACCGCCCCGCCGCCGCACACGCATAGAACCCCCGCCCCGCGCACGCACACACGCCCAACCCCTCCCGCTCCCGCCCCCCTGCGTGCGCGCCCACGCTCAACCCCAATCTCGCGCACGCACAACACGAGCGAGAGATCCACCACCGGTCGATTCGCCCCTCCTCCTGAAACAAACCAGAAACAAAGTAATGAAACAAAACATAATTTGCAGAAAGAAACAACAGATCGAGTACAAGTGAACCAAATAGTTGAATCAAGTGAAACAAAAAAGAACAAATGTTGGAGACAACCAGAAACATTGCTGGCCCTCCGCCTGAAACATCACAAAAAACGAAAATGAAACAATGAGAAAATCGGGAAAAAAAAGTATTAATTAACCAAGAGATTGCGTGCAATAGAAACAAAAGATTGACAATAACTGAAACATCGAAGAACATGTTGTTGAAACTAAAAAAATAGAATAAAAAAAACTGAAACAAAACCAATTGCAACAACTGAAACAATATTTTGAAAAAAAGAAACAAAAAAAGCAATCTGAAACAACATCAGTATCCAAACTGAAACAACAACAAAAATTCCCTAGAAAAAAATTAGGAACAACGAGTCGAGTGCTGTTGAAACGAACCCGAAGAATCTATTGAAACAACGAGCGGGCTTGTTTGAAAATCATCGGATAAACCTCGCCGGAAAAACTGCCCCTAAAACTCATTAAACATCGCCTCGATCTAGTGAACCAAACAAAAAAACACAAAAGAAACAAAAAAAATACCTAGTCGCCGGAAGGGGGAACCGGAGAAGAAGAGAGAGAGAGAGAGAGAGAGAGAGAGAGAGGGCGAGACCTACCCGTGCTCCAGCTCTGGTGATGGGGGAGGAAGCCAGATCGGAGTTGGGGAGGAAGCCACTGCTGCCAGGGCCATGGCGCGCGTGCGCGGCTGCGCGTGGGGTGTGGAAGGGCGGCTGCCGTCGCCACGTAGGGGCGTGGGCTGCCGTCGAGCTCGCCAGGAAGGGGTAATCCGCCTTGACGGCGGCCGCCGTGGCCTCGACCGTGCTAGCAGAGGCGGACAGGGGAGAGGACAGCGCGACGGAGCAGGACGACGAGGGGAAGGCGAGGATGGAGAAGGACGCGCGGGAGCTCGTGGATCTGGTCGGGCAAGGCTCGCAGGCGACGATGGAGTGGCGGCGGAGCATCTGGAGGTCGCCGCGCACCTGCTGTGGCCTTGGTTTGACCCGCAGTGGCCCGAGCTGGTCCGGCCGCGGGCGCACGGAGAGGTGGCGCGCGGCAGCCTCCGGCGCGTGGTCGGAGATGCGAAGCGGCGTGGAAGGGGTGGCGCGACGAGAGGAAGACGGCACGGCGCACGGCCGGGGACGAGTAGGCCCGGCGGCGGTGGCGCGGGGGGGGGGGGGCCGAGCTCGGCCATGGCGACCATGGCTGCGGCGTCCGCGCGCGGCTTCGTGATGAGGCGGAGTGTGGGAGAGCGATGGGAGGCCAGCAAGAGGATAAGGTCGAGTAGGAGTAGTTGGGCGGAACGACGAGTGAATGTCGCGGGTGGAGCCATCCGTGCCAAACCGTTCCCACCCGTCCGCGTGAGCTGGGCCTCCGGGGCTAAAAAGCCCACCAACCCCGCCGTCCGACGGATCGGACGCCCTATGTATAGCATTACCGATATATAATAGGCAGCTCTCCTGCCGGTTCCGTTTCAAAAAAAAATCTGAGTGCAAGATTTGGCCTGATATTGCTATTCTATTTTTCAGTGGCCGCATAGCTCCTTTTGTCCATGAATTGTGCTGAACTTCAAAGACGATACAGGCAGAGAGAGACAGGATGTGGGCCACGGTGCATATTCGGGGGCCCTGAACATCAAGTCTTTCAACTCAGAGCAAATCCATGTCCCATCTTTTCATCAAAATCAAGTCCAAATCCGATTAACAGCCTTGCTGCCCTAGGGGCGAGTTTGAGTCTGGGTGCTGATCCGATCGCATCCCAAATTGTACGTGTGTACAATATGGCGTCGTTTAACGAGTAATTGAGATCCCTTTCATGTAAAAAAAAATCAAAAAAATTTAGTCCAAATCCTAACGTGAGGCGAGGAGCTGCCGACGCCATATGATGATGTCTTCTTGATGGCAGCACATTCTTTCGTTTTCAATAGAGAATCGAGGGGAGGAGTATAGCAAAATTAATCGGCAATGACGACCTTCCTGCGGCGGTTTGTGTATCTGATCGTGGACGGCAAGAGGCCAGGCACCTTTGGACCTGCACCGCATCCTTGGACCTGCACCACATCTCAACATGGCGCGATTCTTCAATTCGGGAGGATCGCCGCCGATCATCTCCGAGGCCATGGTGCACTCTCGGCTGCCTCGACCTACCATGACCTTCTAGACCCCCTCGTCGGAGAATTGTAGCGGCAGCATAAACTTCATGCTGGTCGGCCGCGACAAGGTGCTGGTGATGGACTATGCCGCACCCGCCTAAGAACTTCTCACGCAGTGCAGAGAAAATTCTCAAATCCTGACCCGATCCATATACGGTGATATCATATCCCCTTGAGACGGAACAACCACGTGCCTATACTTTGGCGTGGGAGGGACGAGAGTTTTTTTTTTTTCTTTTTTACCCTCAAGCCTGAAAATTCGTCTCAGTGGAAAATCGAACTCACGCCCGAGATACCATCTAACTTGTCATCACTAGTCGTTCCAATTCATTTAGTATAAGTCATAAATTTAGGCCAAGTGAAAAAGTATATGACGGAAAAAACTCTTCATAGTTCGGGTTAGTTAGAAAGAAGTGGACACTACTACACACGGAATAACCGAGGCGGACGTTTTGGGTTTTCCGCAGCGGGCAAGGGCGCTCGCTGTGGACGAACCTTTCCACAGCGGGCACGGGAGCCCGCTGCGGTTAATCAGTATTAACCGCAGCGGGCACATTAGGATGCCCGCTGCGGTTAATCCTTAAAAAAAAAAAAAGCCCACGCCCACTGATCCGGGCCGCACAGGCCTAGATCTGGGTCGCACGGGCTCAGAGCGGGGGACCGGAACGGCCGCTCCGGTGGCCGCCGGATCCGCCACTCCGGTGGCCGGATCCACCGGCGAGCGCCCTCCTTGCGCCGTTGTCGTCGAAGATGGAGGAGGGGGCCACGCCGCTGGAGAGGGCCCTCATCTGGATCCGCTACCATGGAAGGTGGCCATCACCGCATCCTGAGAAAGAGAGAGAGAAGCTAGGAGAGATGAGATATAAGAGCTAGGGTTGGGAGACGAGAGAGAGAAGCTAGGGTTGCCTTACCGGTGGCCGGATCCACCCGCTCGCCTTGGCCCGACGCGTGTCGTCTTCCACCGAGACGCGCCGTGCCCCGACGCCGCCGCCGCTCGGACCCGCTGTACGCCACCGGAGCCATGGAGGAGGGCGCCGCCGCTGTAGCCGTGGAGGAGGAGTGCGCCGATGCCGGATCCTTGGGGATGAGGGCGCTGCCGCCGGATCCGTGGAGGAGGTCTCCAGATCCGGCGCGCCGCGCCGCTTGCCTAGCGCCGCCGCGACGCCTGCGCCGCTCGCCTACCGCCACCGCGAAGCCCTCGCCGCGCTGCTCGCCTACCGCCGCCATGAAGCCCGCACCGCGCCGCTCGCCTACCACCGCCCCGCCGGAGTCTTCCGCCGGAGGAGGGAAGAGAGGCGTTCCCCTCGGGTGCGGGGGAGGGGAGGGTGCTGCTCGGGCTCGGGTTGGGGAGGTCTGCCGACGCCATGGAGGCCTCCGCTCGCGTGGATCTCGCGGCCGAGAGGGAGCTCGGTGGAGAGGAGAGGAGTGAGCGGCTGCGATGCGGGAGGAGTGAAACCCTAGAAGATCTGGGCGCGGTATATATACCTGGGCGCGGTAATGGGCTGCCTGGGCCTTAGAATTGGGCCTAGATTTACCGTGACGGGCCGTTTAATATGCCCGTTGCGGTTAATATGTTTACCGCAGCGGGCATCTTAATTTGCCGCCACTAAAATATTTCCGTGGCGAACAAATTAAGATGCCCGCTGCGGGCAAATATGCGTGTTGTGGTTAATAAAAAATGCCCACTGCGGTAAATCGTGTGATTTACCGCAGCGGGCATTTTTTATGCCCGCCTCGGGAAAAAAAACAGGTCCGGTTTTGGAAAATTAATTCTGTAGTAGTGGGACGAAAAAAAATAGAATACAATTTTGGCGTTTTCATGAGCCAAACAGTATCGTGTGCCACTATTTTCGGTATAGATAACCCGTGAGAGAACAGTGCGACACGATACGTTCCGGAAGACCGATCATCAAAAGCAACCAAATTGGAATTGGGAACGAAAATCCAGCGCCGGTAGACCATTCCACGAGGTAATTTTCGTCAGCAGCGAAACCGCATCGCGATCGGACACGGACAGGTCGCACATCAGCCTGGAAAATCTCTGTCGGTTTCCTGCTGAAAAATACTCTGGGATTCGAGGCTGGACATGCCGCAACAATCTTGTACAGCTCAAACAACAACGACGGCGCGCTGAGCGACGGGACAAAGCTGAAAGGTGGCGGTAACTAGTCAGTTTGACGGACTCCGTCACTCGGGGTCTTCGCTGATGGCCAAGCTAAGCTAAGGCGCGGGTAGCGCGCCAATATGCTGATGTAGGTGTAGGGCGATTTTGTTTCTGTTTTCCATTCGTATTGTGTCCATTGAGAATTTGAGATCTTGGTTGCTTCTTATTTTCTTATTTTTGATTTTTTTTCCTCCCCTCTAGATATTATATAATATATTTCGTCCTTCATTTTTTTTTTCAATTTTCTATCACATCTGTTGTGCTTGTTACATGCCACAAATGGAATGAAAATTAGTAGCTATGTACAATGCTATAAGTCTTCAAGTCCAAAGATTATTGTCTACAGTTTAAACCCATAAACACAGAAATGGTCAACTCTAAGGCCATATATCACAGTTCCTTTTTTCGAAAACGTGCGCTGCACGTACCACATTAAGAAGAAGAGAGTTTAAGTTACATTCCGCCGTCCCAGTCGGCGAGATGTCAGTGGTACGGCGGACGACACACGTTACAGAAGGCGCCGGCTCAAACGGCGGAGCTTCGGGGTTTGTACTTTGCTAGCCGAACTAATGTGCTCCTAAAGCAGTAGTAGTACGCGGACTAGATAGCCACAAGCGTGGCCAAGTCCGTGAAGCCCGACGCCACCCAGTCGTCCGCCTCGTCCTTTATCCTGCCGAGAAGCGAGTGCGGCGTGGAGGCAAGCCCGTCGAAAGTGCGTCTGTTTCGCTCCTTCCAGATCATCCACGACGTGAGGAGGACAACATAGTCAAAGCCCCTTCGCGGCCCAGCTGCCACGGCGGGCCTCTTGTCAAGCCACCAGTCGAGTAGGGAGATCCTGTATCTGGGACGCAAGAAGCTCGAGGCCCAGGTGGCGCAGCACGCCGTACCAAACCTCTCTGAAGTATGGGCAGGCGAGTAAGAGGTGATCCGTCTGCTTGGGCTGCTGGTCACAGAGCGCACAAGTGTCGGAGTCCTGAAGTCTGTGCCGCTTGGGCCGCTTAGCTGTCCACAGGCGGCCATGGAGTGCTACCCAAAAGAAGAACTTGACCTTTGGTGGGCAGCGGACAGATCAAAGCTCCTTGGCCCCGCGCATAGGGACGCGACCTTCAAAGAAAGCGCGGTAAGCCGAGGCGCTGGTGTAGGCGCCATCCGGGCTCCAACGCCAAAGCATCCTGTCCTGTACGCCGGGTACTAGCTGGACGTTTTCCAAGAGCGTCCAAAGCCTGAGGAACTGTGTCATGTACGTTGTCGTCGTGGCCGCATGTCCGTCCCATGCCCACTGGCTGTCGTGGAGGGCGTCGCGGACGGAGCGGCGGCGCCACCGCTTGGGAACGGCCCGGAACACGGCCGGCGCCCAAAGGCACAGCCGGCCCTCCGGCAGCCAGGAGTCCGTCCAGAACAAGGCTAGCGCGCCATCACCTACCACGAACGTGGTCGAAGCCTGGAACATGTGCGCGACCTTTTGCTCCAGTGGTGCAACAGGGCCCAAGCTGCATCCGGCGACTCGCGGCGGTTCCATTCCCAGCGTAGCCGTAGCGCGAAGCCAAGGTAGCAGAGGTCGGGTACCCCTAGTCCACCCAACTCGCGCGGTGAGGAAACGACTGGCCATGCCACCTTGCACATGCCGCCAGAAGCCACCTCTGAGCCGCCCCAGAGGAAACCGCGTCTGGCCTTGTCGATAACCTTGATCGCCCATGCCGAGAGCGAGCAACAGATGGAGACGTGTACTGGAATAGTTGACAACATGGAGCGGACCAGAGTGGTGCGACCAACATGGTTCAGGAGGTTGGCCTTCCAAGTGGGGATGCGAGCGACCACCGAGTCCACGAGCTCCTGCTCCTTGTTCCTGCTAATCCTGGTGGTGGAGAGCGGCGCGCCAAGGTACTTAGTAGGGAAATCTTCTACTCGGCAGGGGAACACCTGCAGTGCGCCTTGTAGGTCATCTGGGCCGCAGGCGATCGGAGTGAGTGTGCACTTGTTGAAATTTGTCATCAACCTCGATGCTCCTGCGAATGCCTCAAGCACTTGGCGAATGGCGGACATGTCCTGTTGTGTGGGCGCCAGGAGAATGACCAAGTCATCCGCATAGACGGACAGACGACAGCGGGCCACCTCAGGAGGAAGCGGCGTGAGGTGGCCGGTGCGGTCAATCTCGGAGAACATGGCATTGAGGACCTCCATCACTAGCACGAACAGCAGGGGCGACAGCGGGTCACCTTGCCTCAGGCCGCGGGCGACAGATCCTTCTGCCCAGCCTACCGTTGACAAGCACACGCGTGCTGGCCAAGCGTAGCATGGCGGACACCCATTCACGCCAACGTTCTGGGAAGCCCATTCATCCCAAGACTTCCAATAAAAGGGCCATGCAACTGTATATATCACAGTTCCAAATTCCAACACATCTCAATGTTAACTATAGAAGATAAACTTCATCCCAACTAAAAACCAATATGGTACTAGCCTAGCAGGCTTGACATGCTTGCTAGATACTCCTTCCGTCTCAAAATAGATGTCGTTTTAGGTTTACTTGCCACAAATTTGACTTGATTTGCAGAAAATACGTGCAATATTTATATCTTTAAATAAATTTGTTAAAAAACTAAACGTAAAAATCTTTCTGATGATACTAATTACTTAGCATAAATATTTATATATTTTAATATATAATTACTGGCAGTTATTTCTCGGGAAAACGAGAGTGACATCTTTTTTAAGACGTATGGAGTAGGGATGTAATAATCATGGGCTAGACAACAGGGGCGCGAAGCTACAACATGCCTCCAAGGTCTACTTTTCAATGGAAACTTAATGTATACAGATACTGTACTAGTGCTCATAATAGTTCCTAACAAATTCATCCGTTTTCGAGAAATGCCACCCGCTAGACAAGTAGTTAACGAGAAATGCACCATCGGCGTCGTCTAAAAAAAAGTAGTATTATGAGATTCCCTTATGATTTATTATGTTGTTTATTACTTGTATAATGAATTGTGAAAGAAAATATCTATCTATCTATCTATCTATCTATCTATCTATCTATCTACCTACCTACCTACTATCTACCTATCTACCTACCTACTACCTATCTACCTATCTACCTATCTATCTATCTATCTATCTATCTATCTATAAAAGGGCAAAGGAATTGGAAAATAGGTGTCAGCCGAGCGACAAAGGCCAAACCCCCCGCTTGCCTCTGTCTTTGTGTCTGTGGCCTCTTGCCTCTGTCTTTGTGTCTGTGGCCTCTTGCCCTGCTGATCGCCTCCACGCTGCGTTGCCGCCATCCTGGGTGCTGCACCAACGGCCTCCCCAAATGTATTCGTGATGCCATCTTCCATATCAAGATTAGTTAACCACAAACGCAGGTCATGGTGCCACCGCTACTGCCCAAGTCGCCTGCCCCCTATGGCAGCCTGAATTTTCCCTTTCGTGTTAACCTCACGTAAGATGATCTTTTGAGAGTTTTTTTTTTTTAATCTGATGACCTTTTTTTTCTCGAATACGCAAAAAATTTGCGCATCAGTGCATTAAGTAGAAGAAAGTTTTACAAGAAATTTTTCGGGGTGGATACAATATTCAACACTGCCCGCCACCCTAGGGAAGCCAACATAACGGATTACTCACGCACTAAACATTCTAGTTCTCACGCGTCGGCCTCCGGCGCTCACGCTTGGCCCCGGCCCCGCGGCGCCCCGCGGTCGCAGCCGCCGCTCCGCCCGCGAATAGCTCCCGCATGGCCTCGTGTGTCGCCGGGTCTTCCCTTGAACATCGCGTCCAGCCCCGCCGACCCTCCTCCGTCGGTTCCGCCTCGATGAACCCCAACTTTTACATGGCGAGGATCTCTCCTCTCTTTGCGACCGGGTACTTGGAGAGGGGGTTGGCTGCGATGCACCTGCTTCGTAGCGGCAGCTTGGCCGAACTGGAGTCGTCCCCCCGAGTCGGCCGCAGCAGGAGAGGTGTGGTCGCCTTGTGGAAGGCGTGCTTGGCGAAGTTCTTGAGGCGCCCCGTGAAGGACCCCTCCTTGCTTGAGGACCTCTCCTCCGCTGTCGGCGTGGCGATGACCCTCTGGTAGAGCGGGTTGCATAAACCCGGGGACGCGTCGTCGTCGTCGTTGTCGCAGTCGGGTGCCGCCACGCCCGCCGGTGTGCACGGCACCGCACCCGCGGCCTCGGGCGTTTGCCAAGGCAAGTCTCCCGAGGCGCCGCCCAGGTAAGCCATGCCCACGGCCGGCGACGCAGCGCTCGCGCGGCCATGAGCCTCTCGGTGCGCCGCCGGTGACTCAAAGCTCCCCGCTGAGTCGGCCCCGACAGCCACCACGCCAGTCGCCGCCTGCAATTCCGCGAGCTGCTCGTCCTCTGAGTCGACGAAGCTGGGGTCCTCGACGGCCTTGAGGTCCACAACGGCCCCCGCCGGAGCGTCCTCGGAGTCGACGTGGTCGTGTAGCCGTGGAAGGTGCTCAGCGGGCGCCACCGTCCATTCTCCGCCGGCGTCGCCCATGTTCCCCCACTCGACCCAGTGGCTGAGGAGGGCTAGTGTGCCTGCGGCCGTGGTATCTTGTCCGTCGTGCACCGGCGTGGTCGGGGCCTCCTCCTGCTCGGCGTCTACCATCCTCTCCTCGGCGACCGTGGTAACGGTGTGGTCGAGCCCTGATGGCGGGCCGAAACTGAGTGGCCCGTCCGCGAGCATCCCTCCTGTGGGGGTATAAACCCCATATACCCTCACGACCTACTTTGGGCCAGCACGAAACGACCAGGCCGGCCCATCAAGCTTCAAGACTGATCGGCCTAGGCTGGTCGGACAGCCTAAAACGGGCAAGTTTTATGAAGACCGACAAGGAGGACAGACCTAGCTGAGATAGGAAAGTTTCTGTAAAGTCTTGTAAAGCACGGAAAACTTAGTACCAGATAGGCTAGATCCGACTTGTAACCTTGCTCCCCGTGATATATAAGGAGAGCAAGGACCCCGTCTAGGGACACGAAATCCGGCATAACGCACGTACTCGCACATCCACATCCATAATCGAAACAGAGCAGACTAGGGTTTTACGCATCCTTGCGGCCCGAACCCGGGTAAACCTTGTGTGATTGTTCCCCTGTTTACATCTTGCTTGCAATCTCGTACGCCTTCCGCCAATCCATTACCGGTCGGGCATACCCCTCGGGTCGGACTATCGCCGATATTTCGTCGACGGTGGCGCGCCGAGTAGGGTGCGCACCGAGATTTCACGTCAAGCAAGATGGTTTCCTTCCCGGCTTCCATGACCTTCGAAGCCAGCCTCATCTTAACCATCGGGACGGTTACCTGGACAACCATCCCAGACACCTCATACATCGAGGGGTCACCCTCGACTCCAGCCCCGCCAAACGGAGGGGAGACAAAGTCTTCACCTCCCCAACATGAAGCATGGTCATCAAAGCTCGAGTTATCAGAACTCCAGCCTCTCCTTCTAGGCACCAATCAACCACCAGATGAAAATTGGGTCGATCTATTCAAAGCGGCTCATGATCAACAAGACAAACTCACAGAGTTTTTTGCTCAATTTGGATCCATCCAGATTGAATCAAAGCAAAAATCACCTACCACCTCTCAACAACCACGGGGCAAATAGAGCGCCCAAGAAAAATCAACGGATCACGGGACCCTAAATCCAAAACTCGCATCACCGTTCCCATATGGGTTACCAAACACCGCCGCTTCATATAGTCGCCAGCTCTTAGCTGATGACCTCGAAAACCACGACCAGATCCCTGATCCACACTCAGGCATGATCAGCTATACTTTCGACGCACCTACAGGACACATCGTCAATCATGTACACCTTGAAGAAGTCACAGACGATCAATCTCCAGAGAAGACACGCGATGTTACCCCAGATACACCTAGACTCGACGATTACTACAATATCTTGGAGCTTTCGGGATCGGCACACACGGTAGTCTATTCCGACAACGAAGAAGAGATACAATCCATGAAGGATCCCAGTACCAAATATACTAACACAACTCCAGATCTGCAACTCACGGTGTTCCGACCAGAGGAACCAGAAGAAATCCTATCAGAGGTCCATAATCCGACTAAATCCACTCAAGAGCTGCAACAATTTCCGCCGTTCCCTCCTACCCTAGGGAACGCAATATGCCATGTTAGCGACAACGAGATCACTGTCAATGAAGAAACTGACGAACAAAGGCAGCAACGAGAAGGTCGAAACGCAGATCGCGAACAACGAAGGCAAGATGAGGCTGCAGTTCAGGCAGTAGCCGACCAGGATCGTGTGGTCGGAAGACGCAGAAATTTTCGACGAAACCTCGCCGATGATTTTGATCTTGTGGGAGAACGACAGGTCCATACAACCCCAAGTGCCAATCTCACGATCGCCATCGATCATCTCAAGACGGCCAACATACCTCAGACACCCCAAATTGAGGAAGCGATCGATCTTTTAGTAGCTGCCAAAGCTCAAGTCAACCAAATGAGAGAGCAAGCACTCCCGGCCATGTCTCTCAGGAGTCACCGGCCACGCAGTTTTTACAGCAATCGGATCCCAAATTCCAGAGAAGGAGGTGCTGACAACAACAACTACGAAGATGACGGAGAAAGTTGCGGAAATTTCCCTCACAATAGATTTTACCAGAAGCGCAATGCCAGAGGTAGACAGATCAATAACAGAGACAACAGGGATTATGGTCGGCTTCATAATCACCACCACGACGAGCAGTATGACGACCACGACCTCCGAGTAGTCATTAACGATCGGTATCGAGCTCGTATGGATGCTTCGGGACCAAAACCTTATTCCGCCAGCCTACGAGAGGTAGTCTGGCCCAATAGCTTCAGGATCCCGGACATTAAAACTTACGACGACAAAGTTGATCCAGAACATTGGATCCTATTATACGAAGTGGCCGTACGAGCAGCAGGAGGAGACGAGCACGTCATGGCCAATTATCTCCCTATCGTACTCGACAGCGGACCCCAACAATTGGCTATTACGCCAACGAGAAGGCTCCATACACAGTTGGCCTCAACTATGACACCTCTTTATCGAAAATTACAGGACAACATGCCAACAGCCAGGTACCAAGTATGACCTAGCAAAGATCGTCGACTATCCAAACAAACCATTACGTCACTACATACGACGGTTCTCAGAAGTATGGACAACAATCCCAGACATTTCAGCAGTCGAAGTTGTGTCCTTTTTCGTACAAGGATTACGGCAACCGGGCAATATTGATCTACGAAAAGAATTATTAAGAAGACAACCTACCACAACTGATGAAATGTTCAGAATAGCCCGTGAGATCGCCTGGGTCGATGACGCCATGCAACAGTTGCCGAAGACTGGGCATGGATTCAGGAATTTCAGAAGAAATGACGATCAAGAAAAAGATTTCCAACGCAAAGATATGCGCAGAAACGACAGACGCGACAACAACCGTCGTGACGAGCGTCGACACGACAACCGCGTACAAAATAATTATAACAGAGACACAGATCAACGTGTCCATTCTGTACCCCCCAACAGAGAAAAGAAACGAGACTATGACCCAGAAAACGAGAAAATTCTAGGCTAGGATTGCCCTAGGCATCTAGGTAAAGGCCATACCATGGGTGAGTGCCGAGGATTCTCAGCAATTTTTAGCAGAGCAGCTGCTAAGAAACAAAGACTCATGAAGCAAGATAAGGAAAAAAGAACTGAGCAAAAGGACAAACCCGAAGAAGAAGAAGACAGCGATAAAGACCCTTGGCATCAATTTAACGAGCCCACCAAACACCTCTCAGCCATGATTTTCGGCGGCAAAGTTGGCCTCGAAAACTCGCGCGATAAAAAGTTACTGGAACGAAGGAACATGGCAATTGCTAAATCCGACGGAGCAAACACAGACACTAAAGCTCCAGCCTGGTCGGAACAACCAGTAACCTTCAACCGAGCAGATATGTGGGCCAACATACCAGACGCCGGACGTTTCCCTTTGGTACTTGACCCCGTTGTTAACCATATACGTATGGAGAGAGTACTCATAGATGGCGGTAGTGCCTTAAACATACTTTTCCTACAAGCATTCCGCGAGTTAGGACTGAAGGTTGAAGACCTCGAACCTTATGACTCACCCTTTTGGGGAGTCATGCCTGGCAAACCATCAATGCCTTTGGGAAAGATAACTTTGCCCGTTCAATTTGGGACAAGGCAGCACTTCAGAAAAGACTATGTCAGCTTCATTGTAGCAGATTTCGAAGGTGTCTATCATGCCATACTCGGTCGACCAGGGATCACGAAATTCATGGCAGTACCCCACTATGGGTACCTAGTACTCAAAATGCCAACATCAAAGGGCATTCTTTCCCTTAGAGGAAACGTCCTCATGGCTCACGACTGCGAAACAAATGCCTACGCTGCAGCAGAACTAGCAGATCTTAAAGCTCACATGGAACAAACATGCCTCGAGGCAAAACAGATACCTGAAGCCGACCTCCAGATTCCGATCAAGCAATCCAAGAGAGCAGCCAACAAAAGCAATGACACAAAGGCGATCGAACTCATTCCTGGCGACAAGGAGAAAACGGCTCTTATAGGAGCCAATTTAGACAGCAAATAGGAAGACGCGCTCGTCCGATTCCTGAGGGACAACATAAGCATATTCGCTTGGAAACCAAGCGGATATGCCGGGCGTCCCAAGGGAATGGGTCGAGCACTTCCTTAATGTCTCGAGACCGCCAAACCAATCAAACAAAGGTTACGACGGTTTGCTCGCGACGGGAAGGAGGTGATTAGGGTAGAAGTGTTAAAATTATTAGTAGCTAGTTTTATAAAAGAAGTGTATCATCCCGACTGGTTACCTAATCCAGTTCTTGTACAAAAGAAAAATGGTGAATGGAGAATGTGTGTTGATTACACCGATCTCAACAAACACGCCCTAAAGACCCTTCAAACTACCTCGCATCGCGAGGTAGTCGACTCAACCTAGGTTGTGAGCTATTATCTTTTCTAGATTGCTATTCAGGGTATCATCAGATTGCCCTAGCAACTCACGATCAAATAAAAACTTCATTTATCACGCCTTTCGGCGCATATTGCTATACCACCATGTCATTTGGCCTAAAAAACGCTGGTGCAACATACCAACGTGCTATTCAGAGTGCCTCCAAAAGAAATCTCCGACCAAATTGGTCGAAGCATACGTAGATGATGTTGTCGTAAAAACAAAGGAGAGCGAGATCCTTAGTTTCAAACCTAGAACGCACCTTTATAGCGCTAAATAAATTTCAGTGGAAATTAAACCCACAAAAATGCATTTTTGGGGTACCATCCGGTATACTACTCGGCAATGTAGTCAGTCAAGATGGTATCACACCAAACCCCGAAAAGGTAAACGCAATCCCTCAGGATGACGTAGCCAAAAGGAGTAAAAGACATTCAAAAACTTACTGGTGTATGGCGGCTTTAAGCCGTTTTATATCAAGACTCGGCGAAAAAGGACTCCCCTTTTTCAAACTACTAAAAACCAAGAAAAAATTCGAGTGGACAAATGAGGCAGAAACGGCCTTCTCTGAACTCAAGACATATCTAACATCACCACCGGTATTGACAGCTCCAAAAGACAGTGAAGAATTACTACTGTACATTGCGGCTACCGATCGCGTGGTTAGCACGGTAATAGTTGTTGAAAGACAAGAATTAGGACACACGTATGGAGTACAGAGACCAGTCTATTACATCAGTGAAGTCTTAAACGACTCCAAACAAAGATACCCACACATACAAAAGTTATTATATGGGATCTTAATTACGAAGCGAAAACTGTTACACTATTTTGATACTTATCTTATCATGATAGTAACAGAGAATGTTGTTGGCGACATACCCCGGAACAAAGATGCCAGCGGGCGAATAATAAAATGGGCAATAGAACTCAGTCCATACACATTAAAATTTTAGAGCCGAACAACTATCAAATCACAAGCTCTCGCTGATTTTTTAGTGGAATGGACAGATTTGTCATTACCACCATTTCAAAATGAAACTGAGCGGTGGGAGATGTTCTTTGATGGTTCCCTCAAAATAAATGGAGCTGGAGCAGGGGTTGTACTGAAGGCCCCAAGCGGCGATACCCTAAGATACGTACTTCGTATTCATTTCAAAGCCTCGAACAATGCTTTGCAATATGAAGCCGCAATACACGGCCTCAAAATAGCAATTGAATTAGGCATAAAAAGACTCCTTGCTTTCGGAGACTCGGCTCTAGTCGTCCGAAAATCAACAAAGAATGGGATTGCACCAATGAGAAAATGGAAGCTTATATGGCAGAAATAAGAAAGCTAGAGAATAAATTCTACGGCCTGGAGTTCACACACATCCCTAGAGAGAAGAACAAACTTGCCGACCACCTATCTAAGTTAGGCTCCAATAGAGCACAAATGCCTCCTGATGTATTTGTGCAAGATTTATTATTACCATCTGTTACACAGGAGATAATAAAAGAATCGGCACCGTCAGAAGCACCTCCGTCAGATGACAAAACCAAAACGAACGACATTCAGCAAGATATACTACTGGCTCACCTCCGACCAGTAGCAAACAATATCATTGCTTCAATCCGACCAAAGACCATTCACAATAAGTGCTCCGGTAACAAGATCGAGCAAAAGGTCTATAAATGACACCACAGTTGATCACCCAAAGAAAAAGCCAAAACGGCAAGATCTCCCAACTACGAAGCTTTCAAAGCAAACAAACACCATCACCGAACCATTGGAACAACCAAAAGAAACAAAGGAAGACCGGAGGGTTCCTTTTATTCGATATCTAATCGATGAGGATCTACAACACATAAAACAAAAAAAAGCGTGCGATAAGACGCAAAGAAACATTACATCCTAGTTGATGGTCAACTTATGCGCAAAAATGCAAGCGCCAAAGTCTTACAAAAATGTATTTCTTTCGAAGAAGGAGCAGAACTACTACTACGTATCCATGAAGGCATGTGCGGCAATCATGCTGCATCAAAAACACTGGTCGGAAAAGTATTCCGAGCAGGTTTTTACTGGCCAACCACACTCGCTGATGCTAAAAAACTAGTCCAACATTGTAAAGGTTGCCAATTCTTCGCTAAACAGATACACGTCCCTGCACATGAGCTTCAAACAATACCAATTTGCATGGCCCTTTTCATGCTTTGGGACCGGATATGATAGGACCATTCAAAAAGGCACCAGGCGGGTACCAATTTGTCTACGTACTCATAGACAAATTCTCAAAATGGATAGAATATAAGCCCTTAGTCAAGGCAAATGCCCAAAAAGCTGTTGAATTTCTAACAGACGTCGTACATCGCTTCGGCGTACCCAATAACATTATAACAGATTTAGGATCCACATTTACAGGGAGAGTTCGGGATTTTTGCGAAGACCTAGGGACAAAGGTAAAATATGTATCGCAGCTCAACCTCGAGCTAATGGTCAAGATGAAAGAGCAAATGGGATGATTATAGATGCCTTACGAAAAGGCTATATCGAGACATTGACACAAATAACATCAGAAAAACTATCATAGATTCAGGTGAAGAAAGAAACCTGGAAACACTCCCGAGAACGGCTAAATATCTGGCTACCCTACGTCGATACTACAACAAAAATGTAAAGGAAAGGCAATTTGTGGTCGGAGACCTCGTTCTTAAGAGAATCCAGAAAACTGACGATCTTCACAAGTTGTCGTCTCACTGGGAGGGACCTTTCCTAGTCAAAGCCGTGACAAGACCCACAACTTACAAATTGTGCACTCTCGATGATCCTCCTAGAGATCTAACAAACTCCTGGCACATAGAACATTTAATCAAACTTTATGCTTAGCACCAGGACAATTGTAATTCTTTCAGCCATACAAAATATCACCACCATCTACTACTGAAGCAAATCCGATGTCATTATACAAAAGCAGGAGGTGTAAAACACCACAAAGTTCTCCACCACAACAAAGTTTAAGAAAAATCATTGTTTAGGCACAAGGTCTATCTTGTCAGCAACAACACAGGCTGTACTCCAGCAAGCTTTCTGCAAATCCCTGAGTTTTTCGGGAGAAGTATCCGCCGGTCTCCCAGACTCCAAACGTTTCAGGTCTGCCCTAGGAAAATGAGACTAGACAAGAGCCAGAACGCTAGATGTGACATAGCGGCTCCCCTTCCCGACAAACTCTTTCAATAAACGCCAAGAACGGCGGCATTGATCCACAACAAATTCAGGAGCTGTAAGAGGATTCGTTGGCCTCACTTCATCTCGTGCTAGCACAGCAAACAAAGGCCGCAACCCTTCAGCCATGGACAGATAACGATCAGTCAATCACTGGTTCTCATCCTTTAGCACGCCAAATTGAGCCATATGACGATCATGCGTTTCTGTATAAACATACAGCAATTTATGAAAGCGTACTACAAGCAAAACAACTACAGAGAGGATAAAAAGGAAGTAACGCACCTCGCGCTTCCCGCTCCAGGCGCTCAACATTCGCTTGAGCCTTCTTCTCCGCTCTAGCCAACCGAGCGATCTCAGCAGTCATCGAAGCTTTCTCACCATCCAAAGCTACAAAACATACAAAAATACACTATCACATCTTGTCAAAACCAAAAAAGACAAGAATTAAATTTGACTCAAACCTTTGTTTCGCTCTTCAAGGTCCACAACTTTCTTTGACAGGAACCTTTTTCAAGCTCCCAAAGCTTTTCACGACCTTCATGAACTCGGACTCGCGCTCTAAATCTTCATTATGCTTCCGAAGAAGGCCGTTCTCACACATGGTCGGCTTAAACTTCTCAATACAAAGGCGGCGCTCCTCGCAACGTCCTCAACCGCCTATGAAAGATTTTTTACAATAACAAACAGAAAAGCAAACAAGCGAAAAATTCCAAAACATTATACCAACCTTGATCCGAGCTCGAGGTCGACCAACACTTGTTCTATGCTATCGGCGCTTGCCCCGTAACGTTCTCAAAAATTTGCCATCTACCATCATCATCCTGACGGGCGATATAGCTACGGCTACCAGGAATATTCCCACCAGAAGAAGATCACCCTCGAATCTCTTCCATCACTTCAGGGTGGCCCGCAATTGATGCATTGTGCTCAAAACTACCCAAGCACATATTAAGAGGATATCGATCACCTTCAGGAGGAGAAACCGGGGAGGGATCCATCGCTAGCTCTGGCAACAATGGTTGAACATCACCAGAGGGCGCCACAATGTTTTCACCCTCAGCAACTGCTTCCTGATCCGCGACAGCATCTTCAGTAAGCACCAAAGCTTCAGGAGCAGAAGGCTCCCTGCTCAAATCATCAACATCAGAAGCCCTGACAAGAAAATACCAAAATATCAAAGACTAATTAAAGAATGGCAATAATAAGACAAAATTTACACACATACAGTTCCGATTGCTCGAAGTGGTGGTTGAACCAATCTGCATATCCGCCTCTCGTCTTGAACAGTGCGAGGCCCCAATATCGATCACCTTGCGTCATCACCGATTCGGATCTCGAGGAGGAGAGGAACGCCCGGTAGCTGCAAGAAGTTCGCCCTCTTGAGCTAAAACAACAGCTGGAGCACTTTGATCCTCTAAAGCCTGACCCAAATCACCAGCTTGAGCATGGTTTCCTAAGTGTCCGGTTTCATCAACTGGTAAAATGGATTGATCCCCAGCATCACCAGCCACCTGAGACAGCATGTGAGGAGGGGAATTACTCCGATCACCATCACCCCCAGTACGCAAACGCTTATGTCGAGCTATCTCGGCAAGAGTCAGCTTGTCTTCAGAACCAGATTCAGAGTCTGATGACTCCACAACCTAACGATACTGACGTTTCCGACCACCAGAAGCACAAGGCTGCAGCGATAAAGCTCCCCCTGTCAGGATGCCAGATCATTTCTTTTTCTTCTCATAAACAACCTTCCGCTTTCCAGCAGCCTTCGATTGATCATCATCAGGCTCCACAGCGTCATCAGCTGCTTCCATCCTGTCAATACCTCGCTCAAAGCCGCATACATCGGTATTGCAAAGCCTCTCCAAAGGTAGTTCATCGAGAGGAACACGGGAGACATAGATATGACGGCCCTATGAATATAGGAAAATATTCAATACTCAAAAAAACAACAAGGCCAAGAAAACACAGAAGCAAGATAGCGAAACATACCTGCGGAGGTGGCATCCTCCAATCAAATGGCCTTATGGTAGGACGCGGGATATGAGTATCATCTCCTCGTTTGAACATCTTCAGAAGCCTCAAGGAGATATCATTAGGAGAAATTGGGTCCGGAGTTTCGCGAGAAGGATCCTCAACCCCACGATACTCCTAGAGAAAATTGAACCTTTCCTTCAAAGGCCGAATACGATGAGAAATATAAACAACACACCGTAAACCCATTCGACCTTTGAAGTTCATCATTGCAATAATTTCGTTCACCTCAATCATCTCTCGTTGCATTTGGTCTGTCGACCAAAAGTGATTGGGTTCGGGGATCGAGTAATATCACAAGGAACAGGCCTTCCCCGCTCATTGTCATTCACGTAAAACCATTTCTTGTACCAGTCCTTCACATTATCAGTATGAGTAAAAGATAGCCAGTGAGACCACATGCCATCACGAAGGGAAATGTAGCATGCTCCATTTCTACGCGCTACCACCCAAATTCCCCCTCCTCTTCAATTCATAAAAGTACCAAAAAACATTGAAATTGGGAGGAATTGCAAGGTATAACTCGCAAAGATAGGCAACAAAAAGAGCAATTGTCATAATGGAATTCGATGGAGGTTGCAAATCGATATCTTCCAAAGAACACAGAGTTCTACCGGGGAAAAGTATGAAGTGGGATCCCCAATCCTCGATGAAATAATCTTCAAACACAACAATCTCACCATCATAAGGATGAGGGAATGCCTCACTATGGGGGGTATAAATCCGGTATACCACCATGGACAATTCCAGGATCGCTCGGCAAGACGGCCCGGACTGCACAAAGCCCGGCCCATTACCGACCCGGGGTGGTGGGCCGGACCACAAGACGATGGTGTGATCCGTAATCGACCGAGGTGGATTGCGCACAAGGATGCTTGTCCCGCAAGTAGACTTAGTCGGTTAGGTCAGATAGAGTCCTCCTAGGGCACGACTTGATGTAACCGACCACCTCACGTGTACCCTTGGCTGCTCGGCTATATAAAGCAGCCAAGGACCCCCCTAGAACGCAGGCTATTCTCTGGCATCTTAGATCTAGAGAGCTTAGCACTTCATTGTACTCCGATACTTGATCATACAGCATAACACGAGAAGCAGGACGTAGGGTATTACGCTTCCGAGCGGCCTGAACCTGGGTAAACCTGGTTGTCCTTGGTTTGTCTTGTTTCTCAACGTCCAGATCGCAGATCGTTATGTGCCCTTACCGAAACTCATCGCCGTGGGATACCCCGTGGTGGACTGCCGGTTATCCGTAATCAACAGCGGCGCGCCAGGTAGGGGGTGGTGTTTTTGATCTCGAGGCGATCCAGATAGTTTCCTTCCCCGCTTCCATGAATCTCGAGGCCAGCAGCGCCTTCACCTTCGGATCGGTCATCTGGACCACCAAGATGACAGCGCCCTCACCTCCATGGGAGCATCCGGGCCGGTCTCGACCGCCCGCGGGCAAATGGTCCCGGCAAAGACGCCCACCGAGCGATGGTCCCAGCACCATCCGCTCACCTGGCCTCAGCGCCAACCACCTCGCCGCCGATCACAGCACCCGCCGCGCAGGATTCCCCCTTGCCCTCGGCAATGGCGGATACAACAGATCTCCGAGCACTCGTAGATCGGCTCTCTTGCTACAAAAGGAAGCCGATCGACAACTCAGATCTAATCAAGCTCATTGATCAGCAAGGTCACGGGTTGGCCGAGATCATGAAACTAGTTGAGGCCACGCAGGAGTTGATCCGCAAAGGCCTAGACTTTTCTGATTCCACACCCGTTCGACCACGTCGGCGAAATTCTGTTCGTCGCAGCAACGCAGATCTCGTCGGCAATCACCGGCCCGTTGCCGAAGTTCTCGTTGGTTAGATCCCAACCGGGACGGCCGCTTGATTCCGACCGAGCGGATCCAAAGGGGCAAACGTTCCCCCTCTCCCCAGGCTGAACGAGATTATCGATGCACAGCGAAACCACCAAGCACCGGCCCCGCAACAGGGAGGCCGTGCTCCACCGCACAAGTTTCCTGCAGTAGATCCACCCGCTCCACCGCACGATCCAGCCTTCCTATCATTCGGATTGGACAATGCGGCGTCAACGTACACGAGGGACATCCAACAGCAGTTCGACGCACTCCTGATCAAGGATACTATCCCAAGGAGTCCCGCGAATGTGATAGGGATGGTGGAGATTCGAGAACTAGGGGATGCGTCCCAGGACACCGACCTGGTCTCCCCAACCGTTTCCGATCTACTCACACAGTATTCTCCCGGATACACGGATTACCTGTCCTCGGATGACGATTACCCGATGGCCGAGGACACGCTAATCACCCCCGACCACCGGACGGAAACACCCAGCAGCGTGCTGGACTTCCCCAAATATCCGCCCGGTTTCGGGCCAACGATATTGATGGTCAGCAACGACGAACCTCCGGCTCCAAACGAGACGGACGCTCAACGATAGGCAAGGGAAGACCGCAACGAAGGGCGAGAACAACGTCGCGTTGCCGAGCAGGGTCGCCCCAACACTGGCGCCGGACCACGACACCGACCCTGGCGTCGCAACCTCAACCCTGAGTTTGACGGTGCTGGCGACCCAGCGGTCCACGAAACTCCCACGGCAAACATCGCCGTAGCCATGGAAAAATTGAAGCAGCTCCCCCCCGAGACCCCTGGGCTCAACGAGATCCAGGAATTCCTCGCGGCAGCCGAAGACCAAGTGAACGACCTCCGTTCCATGGGCTCGATGGCCAGTTCTTACCGATCCCGTCGTTCTCAGCAAAACCGGAACCGGAGAGGGCCGCGAATGGAAAGTGGAGGGGACAACTCATCCCACAACGGCAGGTATGCCTATGAAGATGGCGGAGATTATGACGATCGTGTCGAGCAACCAGGTCGGGCTCCATGACGCGAGCGTCCTCAGAACAGCCGTTGGTGCCCTAATCGCCAGCGAGGCAACCAGGGCCGACAAGAGGACGAAGTACTTCAACCCGAGCGCAGGGACCTCCGAGAACGGATCGACGAGCGCCTCCGAGCACGCAGAAACATCGGGGGCATCCCGCCCTTCTCCGAGGAGCTCAAGGCTATCATATGGCCCAAAAATTTCCATACCTCGGAGATCCGGACATATGATGGAAAGGCAGACCCAGCACATTGGATCATGCTCTACGAGGTTGCCGTCCGAGCAGCGGGAGGTGACGAGTACGTTATGGCAAACTATCTCCCCGTCATACTCGGCAACACAGTCACCACCTGGCTACTCCGGCAACAACCTGGATCAATTCACAGCTGGGCACAGCTCCGCCAGATCTTCGTCGACCACTTTAAGTCTACTTGTGTCCAACCAGGGACCAAGTACGCGTTAAAGCAGGTCCGCCTTCGCCCAAGGGAGTCACTACGAGGATTCACTCGGCGCTTTTCAGATGCATGGAATCGCGTGCCTGAGATCTCTCAGGAGACCGCCGTCGAAGCATTCATTGATGGCTTGGTCCAACCACGTGGTCGGGACCTCCAAAAAGCTCTTCTCTTGAAGTAGCCGAAGACCATGGAGGAACTGCTCAGAATCGCGCACGACTACTCACTCCTGGACGACAGCCTCAACCAAGGCGGCGATGGCCCATCAAACCGCAACTACCGTCGAGATGATAACTCCGACGATGAAAGCAGCGCTGACCGACCACCACACCGCCAAGATGAACGCCGCCACAACCAACGTTTCATCCGTGGACCCGGCCCTCGCGATAGCGAACCCAATTTCAGGCGCCGGGGCCAGGACAACTATGGTGGTGGCAAACGCAATCGAAACCGCAATGACAATGACGTCAACGCGGTCAAGGGACAGAAGCCAGTCGAGGATGAGGTGCTCGACAAAATCTTTGCCCAGGACTGTCCTCGGCATCCTGGCAAAGGTCACACCATGGGCGAATGCCGAGTCTTGTCGGACGCTCTTATCAAGTCCGCCGCTAAAAGACCACGCCCCAACCCCAAGGCCAAGAGCAAGCCCGCCGACAAGCCGAAGAAGAATAAGAGAACGAGACGGAAGACATCAACCCTCGTCATGCTTTCAAGGAAGCCGAGCGGAATTTCACCGGCGTAATCTTCGGTGGGAAGGTCGGGCTTGAAACTAGCCGCGACGAAAAAGTTGCCGACTCGCGCTATCATTGCAATGCAAGAACCCGATGGCCTCATTGCCGATGTCAAGCTACCAGCGTGGTCCGAGCAGCCCATACCTTTCAGCCGAAAAGATATGTGGGCACGCATCCCAGATGCTGGATGCTTCCCACTGGTCCTTGATCCAGTGATAGCTAACATCCGCTTCGAGAAGGTGCTCGTCGACGGCGGTAGTGCTCTGAACATCATGTTCTACCCAGCCTTCAAGGCACTCGGCATTCCACAAGAGAAGCTACAGCCGTACGACACACCTTTCTAGGGCATCATGCCCGGAAAGCCTTCCTACCCACTCGGGCAGATCACCCTCAACGTACAGTTTGGAACCAAGCAGCACTTTCGTACCGAGCACATCACCTTCATCGTGGCCGACTTCGAGGGAACCTACCACGCCATCTTGGGCCGCCTAGCATAGCCAAGTTCATGGCTGTCCCCCACTACGGTTACCTAGTGTTGAAGATGCCCACCGAGCAGGGAACACTGTCCCTACGTGGCAATGTCTTCATGGCTCGAGAATGCGAGACTACCGCCTACGCCACGGCAGAATTCCAAGACCTGCAACATGCACTGCACCACACCAGCCTGGGTGTCGATAACTTACCACCCGCAGAGCTCGAGGCACCTGTTGGAAGTGGTCGGCGCCCATCCAACAGGGTGAAGAGCGCGAAGACGGTCAGCCTCTCCGATGACGACCCTTCCAAGGTCACCAAGGTCGGAGCTGAGCTAGACCCCAAATAGGAAGACGCGCTCGTCCAGTTCCTCCGGGATAACATCAGCAAATTCGTGTGGAAGCCCTCCGATATGCCTGGCGTTCCCAGGGAAAAGGCCGAGCACTACCTCGACGTCAAGATGACTGCCAAGCCAGTCAGACAGAAGATGCGCCGGTTCGCCCGCGACCGCAAGGAGCTCATTAGGATAGAAGTAGCCAAGCTTTTAGTAGCTGGCTTTATCAAAGAAGTGTACCACCCGGATTGGTTAGCCAATCCGGTGCTTGTTCAAAAGAAGAATAAAGAGTGGAGGATGTGCGTTGATTATATAGATCTCAACAAACACTACCCCAAGCAGGCATTCAATCTCCCTCGAATCGACGAGGTCGTAGACTCCACCGCCGGCTGCGAGTTGCTCTCGTTTCTTGACTGTTACTCCGGGTATCACCAGATAGCCCTCAAAAAGGAGGACCAAGAAAAACCGCTTTCATTACCCCCTTCGGTGCTTTTTGTTACACGACCATGGGCTTTCGGTCTCAAAAACGCCGGAGCTACGTACCAACGGGCTATCCAAATCCCTCAAAAAAGAGATCACGACGATCTTGTAGAGGCCTACGTAGATGACGTGGTAATAAAATCAAGAACGGCGGACGCCCGATCACAAACCTCGAATGCACCTTCAAGAAACTCAACGAGTTTCAATGGAAACTTAACCCAAATAAGTGCGTTTTTGGAGTCTTTGTCGGGTATCCTCCTCGGCCACCGGTCGGCCCGGGAAGGCATCAAGCCCAACCCCGACAAGGTAGCCGACGTCCTAAAATTACGACCACCCCGTGCGTCAAGGACATTCAAAAGCTCACTGGCTGCTTAGCCGCCCTGAGCAGATACATCTCCCGAATGGGCGAAAAAGGACTCCCCTTTTTCAAATTGCTCAAGGCAAAAGAAAAGTTCGAATGGACAGAGGAAGCCGATCAAGCCTTCAAACTGTTGAAAGCTTACCTCACCTCTCCCTCACTCCTGACAGTTCCAAAGCAGGACGAGGAGTTGCTCCTATACATAGCTGCAACGACCAACGTGGTTAGCACTGTGCTATTAGTCGAGCGTGAGGAGGAAGGACACGTCTATGGAGTCCAGCGCCCTATATACTATATAAGCGAAGTGCTCAGCGAGTCCAAGCAGCGGTACAACCAAGTACAAAAGCTCTTGTATGCACTCCTGATCACCAAACGCAAGCTGCTCCACTACTTTCAAGCTTTCAAAATCATGGTCATTACTGATGTACCACTCGGTGATATTCTTCGCAACCGAGACGCCAGTGGTCGGATCATGAAATATGCGCTAGAACTGTCCGAGTACACCCTCCAGGGCGCCCGCCGAACGGTGAAGTCACGCCTTTCCCGATTTCATCGTGGAGTAGACGGACATCGCCTTACCCCTCACCGATTCAAACGTCGAGTACGGACGATGTACTTTGACGGCTCCCTAAACATCGACGGTCTTTGCCGGGCTGGTGTCTACTTTATCTCTCCTTCCAAGGACACGATAAAGTACGTTTTGCGTATCCACTTCAAAGCTTCCAACAACGTCGCCGAGTACGAAGCAGCCCTACACGGCCTTCGTATCGCCGTTGAACTTGGCATCAAAAGACTCATGGTCTACGGGGACTCGCTTTGGTCATCAAGCGGTCAACAAAGATTGGGACACGGTCCACGAAAAATGGACGCCTACGTGGCTGAAATTCGCAAACTTGAGAACAAGTTTTACGGTGTGGAATTCATCCACGTTCGTCGCGAAAAGAATGTAGGAGCCGATGAGCTGTCCAAGCTGGGCTCATCCCGTGCCAAGTTACCTCCCGGTGTTTTTGTTCAAGACTTAGTCAAACCTTCGATCCCCGATCAGGTAGAACATACACCGGAACCTACGTCGGTGGTCAGCTACCTGTCCACACTGCTCAGTAACGCCAACGTCGAGGACGACGATGGTCTCCTCAGCCAGCAGGTAGATGATGAGGGTACAGAGTCAGCCGACCAGGCGACGCCTCTCCAGGACGACTAGAGAGAGCCCTTTATCAAATACCTGAATGACCACCTTGTCCCGGAGGACAAAATTGCTGCCCAACAGCTGGTTCGCAGAGCCAAGGCCTATGCTATGGTCAATGGCGAGTTGATGCGCAAGGCACCCAAGTCCATCATATTCCTCGGGAAGCAGGGATAGAGCTCCTCAAAGCCATCCACGAAGGTACTTGCGGTAATCACGCAGCATCCCGGACGCTGGTCGGCAAAGCTTACCGGGCAGGATTCTATTGGCCTACGGCCGTTACTGATGCTGAAGACTACGTGCGGTGGTGCGTTAACTGCCAAATGTTCGCCAAGCAGATTCATGTCCCAGCACATGATTTACAAACGATCCCAGCTGCTTGGCCTTTCTCATGCTGGGGACTGGACATGATTGGCCCTTTCAAACCAGCTCTTGGTGGCCATACAAACGTGTTCGTGCTTATTGACAAGCTCTTGGTGACCCCGTTGTTAAACATATACGTATGGAGAGAGTACTCATAGATGGCGGTAGTGCCTTAAACATACTTTTCCTACAAGCATTCCGCGAGTTAGACCGAAGGTTGAAGACCTCGAACCTTATGACTCACCCTTTTGGGGAGTCATGCCCGGCAAACCATCAATGCCTTTGGGAAAGATAACTTTGCCCGTTCAATTTGGGACAAGGCAGCACTTCGTAAAAGACTATGTCGGCTTCATTGTAGCATTTCGAAGGTGTCTATCATGCCATACTCGGTCGACCGGGGATCACGAAATTCATGGCAAGCATTCCCCACTATGGGTACCTAGTACTCAAAATGCCAACATCAAAGGGCATTCTTTCCCTTAGAGGAAACGTCCTCATGGCTCACGACTACGAAACAAATGCCTACGCTGCAGCGAGAACTAGCGAGATCTTAAAGCTCATATGGAACAAACATGCCTCGAGGCAAAACAGATACCCAAGCCGACCTCCGTTCCGATCAAGCAATCCAAGAGAGCAGCCAACAAAAGCAATGACACAAAGGCGATCAAACTCATTCCTGGCGACAAGGAGAAAACGGCTCTTATAGGAGCCAATTTAGACAGCAAATAGGAAGACGCGCTCGTCCGATTCCTGAGGGACAACATAAGCATATTCGCTTGGAAACCAGCAGATATGCCAGGCGTCCCAAGGGAATGGGTCGAGCACTTCCTTAATGTCTCAGAGACCGCCAAACCAATCAAACAAAGGTTACGACGGTTTGCTCGCGACAGGAAGGAGGTGATTAGGGCAGAAGTGTTAAAATTATTAGCAGCTAGTTTTATAAAAGAAGTGTATCATCCGGACTGGTTATCTAATCCAGTTCTTGTACAAAAGAAAAATGGTGAATGGAGAATGTGTGTTGATTACACTGATCTCAACAAACACTGCCCTAAAGACCCCTTCAAACTACCTCGCATCGCTGAGATAGTCGACTCAACCTAGGTTGTGAGCTATTATCTTTTCTAGATTGCTATTCAGGGTATCATCAGATTGCCCTAGCAACTCACGATCAAATAAAAACTTCATTTATCACGCCTTTCGGCGCATATTGCTATACCACCATGTCATTTGGCCTAAAAAACGCTGGTGCAACATACCAACGTGCTATTCAGGAGTGCCTCCAAAAAGAAATCTCCGACCAGCTGGTCGAAGCATACGTAGACGATGTTGTCGTAAAAACAAAGGAGAGCAGATCCTTAGTTTCAAACCTAGAACGCACCTTTATAGCGCTAAATAAATTTCAGTGGAAATTAAACCCACAAAAATGCATTTTTGGGGTACCATCCGGTATACTACTCGGCAATGTAGTCAGTCAAGATGGTATCACACCAATCCCCGAAAAGGTAAACGCAATCCTCAGGATGACGTAGCCAAAAGGAGTAAAAGACATTCAAAAACTTACTCATGTATGGCGGCTTTAAGCCGTTTTATATCAAGACTCGGCGAAAAAGGACTCCCTTTTTCAAACTACTAAAAACCAAGAAAAAATTCAAGTGGACAAATGAGGCAGAAACGGCCTTCTCTGAACTCAAGACATATCTAACATCACCACCGGTATTGACAGCTCCAAAAGACAGTGAAGAATTACTACTGTACATTGCGGCTACCGATCGCGTGGTCAGCACGGTAATAGTTGTTGAAAGACAAGAATTAGGACACACGTATGGAGTACAGAGACCAGTCTATTACATCAGTGAAGTCTTAAACGACTCCAAACAAAGATACCCACACATACAAAAGTTATTATATGGGATCTTAATTACGCGAAAACTGTTACACTATTTTGATACTTATCCTATCATGATAGTAACAGAGAATGTTGTTGGCGACATACCCGGAACAAAGATGCCGACGGGCGAATAATAAAATGGGCAATAGAACTCAGTCCATACACATTAAAATTTTAGAGCCGAACAACTATCAAATCACAAGCTCTCGCAGATTTTTTAGTGGAATGGACAGATTTGTCATTACCACCATTTCAAAATGAAACTGAGCGGTGGGAGATGTTCTTTGATGGTTCCCACAAAATAAATGGAGCTAGAGCGGGGTTGTACTGAAGGCCCCAAGTGGCGATACCCTAAGATACGTACTTCGTATTCTTTTCAAAGCCTCGAACAATGCTGCTGAATATGAAGCCGCAATACATGGCCTCAAAATAGCAATTGAATTAGGCATAAAAAGACTCCTTGCTTTCGGAGACTCGGCTCTAGTCGTCCAGCAAATCAACAAAGAATGGGATTGCACCAATGAGAAAATGGAAGCTTATGTGGCAGAAATAAGAAAGCTAGAGAATAAATTCTACGGCCTGGAGTTCACACACATCCCTAGAGAGAAGAACAAACTTGCCGACCACCTATCTAAGTTAGGCTCCAATAGAGCACAAATGCCTCCTGATGTATTTGTGCAAGATTTATTATTACCATCTGTTACACAGGAGATAATAAAAGAATCGGCACCGTCAGAAGCACCTCCGTCAGATGACAAAACCAAAACGAACGACATTCAGCAAGATATACTACTGGCTCACCTCCGACCAGTAGCAAACAATATCATTGCTTCAATCCGACCAGCACCATTCACAATAAGTGCTTCGGTAACAAGATCAGGCAAAAGGTCTATAAATGACACCACAGTTAATCACCCAAAGAAAAAGCCAAAACGGCAAGATCTCCCAACTACAGAAGCTTTCAGCAAACAAACACCATCAGTCGAACCATTGGAACAACCAAAAGAAACAAAGGAAGACTGGAGGGTTCCTTTTATTCGATATTTAATCGATGAGGATCTACAACACATAAAACAGAAAAACAGCGTCTGATAAGACGCAGCAAACATTACATCCTAGTTGATGGTCAACTTATGCGCAAAAACGCAAGCGCCAAAGTCTTACAAAAATGTATTTCCTTCGAAGAAGGAGCAGAACTACTACTACGTATCCATGAAGGCATGTGCGGCAATCATGCTGCATCAAAAACACTGGTCGGAAAAGTATTCCGAGCAGGTTTTTACTGGCCAACCGCACTCGCTGATGCTAAAAAACTAGTCCAACATTGTAAAGGTTGCCAATTCTTCGCTAAACAGATACACGTCCCTGCACATGAGCTTCAAACAATACCAGCTGCATGGCCCTTTTCATGCTGGGGACTGGATATGATAGGACCATTCAAAAAGGCACCAGGCGGGTACCAATTTGTCTACGTACTCATAGACAAATTCTCAAAATGGATAGAATATAAGCCCTTAGTCAAGGCAAATGCCCAAAAAGCTGTTGAATTTCTAACAGACGTCGTACATCGCTTCGGCGTACCCAATAACATTATAACAGATTTAGGATCCACATTTACAGGTGGAGAGTTTTGGGATTTTTGCGAAGACCTAGGGACAAAGGTAAAATATGTATCAGTAGCTCAACCTCGAGCTAATGGTCAAGATGAAAGAGCAAATGGGATGATTATAGATGCCTTACGAAAAGGCTATATCGAGACATTGACACGCATCCAGGAAGATGGTACCATGATTTACCTGCTGTGATTTGGGGCCTTCGAACTCAACCGAGCAGAAATACTGGTGTTTCACCTTATTTCATGATATTTGGCGCCGAAGCAGTACTACTAGATGAAATAGCCTTCGGCTCGCCAAGGACACAGAATTATGATGAAGAAGCCACAAATAACATCAGAAAAACTATCATAGACTCAGGTGAAGAAAGAAACCTGGAAACACTCCCGAGAACGGCTAAATATCTGGCTATCCTACGTCGATACTACAACAGAAATGTAAAGGAAAGGCAATTTGTGGTCGGAGACCTCGTTCTTAAGAGAATCCAGAAAACTGACGATCTTCACAAGTTGTCATCTCACTGGGAGGGACCTTTCCTAGTCAAAGCCGTGACAAGACCCACAACTTACAAATTGTGCACTCTCGATGATCCTCCTAGAGATCTAACAAACTCCTGGCACATAGAACATTTAATCAAACTTTATGCTTAGCACCAGGACAATTGTAATTCTTTCAGCCATACAAAATATCACCACCATCTACTACTGAAGCAAATCCGATGTCATTATACAAAAGCAGGAGTTGTAAAACACCACAAAGTTCTCCACCACAACAAAGTTTAAGAAAAATCATTGTTCAGGCACAAGGTCTATCTTGTCGGCAACAACACGAAAGCCGTACTCCGGTAAGCTTTACGCAAATCCCCGAGTTTTTCGGAGAAGTATCCGCCGGTCTCCCGGACTCCAAACGTTTCAGGTCTGCCCTAGGAAAATGAGACTAGACAAGAGCCAGAACGCTAGATGTGACATAGCGGCTCCCCTTCCCGACAAACTCTTTCAATAAACGCCAAGAACGGTGGCATTGATCCACAACAAATTCAGGAGCTGTAAGAGGATTCGTTGGCCTCACTTCATCTCATGCTAGCACAACAAACAAAGGCCGCAACCCCTCGGCCATGGACAGATAACGATCAGTCAATCGCTGGTTTTCATCCTTCAGCACGCCAAATTGAGCCATATGACGATCATGCGTTTCTGTATAAACACACAGCAACTTATGAGAACATACTAAAAGCAAAGCAACTACAGAAAGGATAAAAAAGGAAGTAACGCACCTCGCGCTTCCCGCTCCAGGCGCTCAACATCCGCTTGAGCCTTCTTCTCCGCTCTGGCCAACTGAGCGATCTCAGCAGTCATCGAAGCTTTTTCACCTTCCAAAGCTACAAAACATACAAAAATACACTATCACATCTTGTCAAAATAAAAAAAGACAAGAATTAAATTTGACTCAAACCTTTGTTTCGCTCTTCAAGGTCCACAACTTTCTTTGACAGGGAACCTTTTTCAAGCTCCCAAAGCTTTTCACGACATTCATGAACTCGGACCTGCCGCTCTAAATCTTCATTATGCTTCCGAAGAAGGCCGTTCTCACACATGGTCGGCTTAAACTTCTCAATACAAAGGCGGCGCTCCTCAGCAACGTCCTCAACCGCCTATGAAAGATTTTTTACAATAACAAACAGGAAAAGCAAACAAGCAGAAAAATTCCAAAACAATATACCAACCTTGATCCGAGCTCTGAGGTCGACCAACACTTGTTCTATGCTATCAGAAGCAGTTGCCCTGGTAACGTTCTCAAAAATTTGCCATCTACCATCATCATCCTGACGGGCGATATAGCTACGGCTACCAGGAATATTCCCACCAGAAGAAGATCACCCTCGAATCTCTTCCATCACTTCAGGGTGGCCCGCAATTGATGCATTGTGCTCAAAACTACCCAAGCACATATTAAGAGGATATCGATCACCTTCGGGAGGAGAAACCGGGAGGATCCATCGCTAGCTCGGCAACAATGGTTGAACATCACCGAGGGGCGCCACAATGTTTTCACCCTCAGCAACTGCTTCCTGATCCGCGACAGCATCTTCAGTAAGCACCAAAGCTTCAGGAGCAGAAGGCTCCCTGCTCAAATCATCAACATCAGAAGCCCTGACAAGAAAATACCAAAATATCAAAGACTAATTAAAGAATGGCAATAATAAGACAAAATTTACACACATACAGTTCAGATTGCTCGAAGTGGTGGTTGAACCAATCTGGCATATCTGCCTCTCTGTCTTGAACAGAAGCAGAGGCCCCAATATCAGGATCACCTTGCGTCATCAGCTGATTCAGATCTCGAGGAGGAGAGGAACGCCTGGTAGCTGCAAGAAGTTCAGTCTCTTGAGCTAAAACAACAGCAGGAGCACTTTGATCCTCTAAAGCCTGACCCAAATCACCAGCTTGAGCATGGTTTCCTAAGTGTCCGGTTTCATCAACTGGTAAAATGGATTGATCCCCAGCATCACCAGCCACCTGAGACAGCATGTGAGGAGGGGAATTACTCCGATCACCATCACCCCCAGTACGCAAACGCTTATGTCGAGCTATCTTGGCAAGAGTCAGCTTGTCTTCAGAACCAGATTCAGAGTCTGATGACTCCACAACCTAACGATACTGACGTTTCCGACCACTAGAAGCACAAGGCTGCAGCGATAAAGCTCCCCCTGTCAGGATGCCAGATCATTTCTTTTTCTTCTCATAAACAACCTTCCGCTTTCCAGCAGCCTTCAATTGATCATCATCAGGCTCCACAGCGTCATCAGCTGCTTCCATCCTGTCAATACCTCGCTCAAAGCCAGTACACTGGTATTGCAAAGCCTCTCCAGCAGGTAGTTCATCGAGAGGAACACGGGAGACATAGATATGACGGCCCTATGAATATAGGAAAATATTCAATACTCAAAAAAACAACAAGGCCAAGAAAACACAGAAGCAAGATAGCGAAACATACCTGCGGAGGTGGCATCCTCCAATCAAATGGCCTTATGGTAGGACGCGGGATATGAGTATCATCTCCTCGTTTGAACATCTTCAGAAGCCTCAAGGAGATATCATCAGGAGAAATTGGGTCCGGAGTTTCGCGAGAAGGATCCTCAACCCCACGATACTCCTAGAGAAAATTGAACCTTTCCTTCAAAGGCTGAATACGATGAGAAATATAAACAGCTGCCACTGTAAACCCATTCAGACCTTTGAAGTTCATCATTGCAATAATTTCGTTCACCTCAATCATCTCTGTTGCATCTGGTCTGTCTGACCAAAAGTGATTGGGTTCAGGGATCTGAGTAATATCACAAGGAACAGGCCTTCCCTGCTCATTGTCATTCACGTAAAACCATTTCTTGTACCAGTCCTTCACATTATCAGTATGAGTAAAAGATAGCCAGTGAGACCACATGCCATCACGAAGGGAAATGTAGCATGCTCCAGCTATAGCGCTACCACCCAAATTCCCCCTCCTCTTCAATTCATAAAAGTACCAAAAAACATTGAAATTGGGAGGAATTGCAAGGTATAACTCGCAGTAGGCAACAAAAAGAGCAATTGTCATAATGGAATTCAGATGGAGGTTGCAAATCGATATCTTCCAAAGAACACAGAGTTCTACCAGAAAAGTATGAAGTGGGATCCCCAATCCTCTGATGAAATAATCTTCAAACACAACAATCTCACCATCATAAGGATGAGGGAATGCCTCACTATGGGGGGTATAAATCCGGTATACCACCATGGACAATTCCAGGACTGCTCGGCAAGACGGCCCAGACCAGACAAAGCCCGGCCCATTACCGACCAGGCTGGTGGGCCGGACCACAAGACGATGGTGTGATCCGTAATCGACCAGGAGGTGGATTGCGCACAAGGATGCTTGTCCCGCAAGTAGACTTAGTCGGTTAGGTCAGATAGAGTCCTCCTAGGGCACGACTTGATGTAACCGACCACCTCACGTGTACCCTTGGCTGCTCGGCTATATAAAGCAGCCAAGGACCCCCCTAGAACGCAGGCTATTCTCTGGCATCTTAGATCTAGAGAGCTTAGCACTTCATTGTACTCCGATACTTGATCATACAGCATAACACGAGAAGCAGGACGTAGGGTATTACGCTTCCGAGCGGCCTGAACACGGGTAAACCTGGTTGTCCTTGGTTTGTCTTGTTTCTCAACGTCCGGATCGCGGATCGTTATGTGCCCTTACCGAAACTCATCGCCGTGGATACCCCGTGGTGGACCGGTTATCCGTAATCAACGGCGCGCGCCGAGTGGGGGTGGCATTTTTGATCTCGAGGCGATCCAGATAGTTTCCTTCCCCGCTTCCATGAATCTCGAGGCCAGCAGCGCCTTCACCTTCGGATCGGTCATCTGGACCACCAAGATGACAGCGCCCTCACCTCCATGGGAGCATCCGGGCCGGTCTCAGCACCGCCTGCAGGGCAAATGGTCCCAGCACCGCCCACCGAGCAGATGGTCCCAGCACCATCCGCTCACCTGGCCTCAGCGCCAACCACCTCGCCGCCGGTCACAGCACCCGCCGCGCAGGATTCCCCCTTGCCCTCGGCAATGGCGGATACAACAGATCTCCGAGCACTCGTAGATCGGCTCTCTTGCTACAAAAGGAAGCCGATCGACAAGTCAGATCTAATCGAGCTCATTGATCAGCAAGGTCGCGGGTTGGCCGAGATCATGAAACTAGTTGAGGCCACGCAGGAGTTGATCCGCAAAGGCCTAGACTTTTCTGATTCCACACCCGTTCGACCACGTCGGCGAAATTCTGTTCATCGCAGCAACGCAGATCTCGTCGGCAATCACCAGCCCGTTGCCAGAAGTTCTCGTTGGTTAGATCCCAACCAGGACGGCCGCTTGATTCCGACTGAGCGGATCCAGCGTAGGGCAAACGTTCCCCCTCTCCCCAGGCTGAACGAGTTTATCGATGCACGGCGAAACCACCAAGCACCGGCCCCGCAACAGGGAGGCCGTGCTCCACCGCACAAGTTTCCTGCAGTAGATCCACCCGCTCCACCGCACGATCCAGCCTTCCTATCATTCGGATTGGACAATGCGGCGTCAACGTACACGAGGGACATCCAACAGCAGTTCGACGCACTCCTGATCAAGGATACCATCCCAAGGAGTCCCGCGAATGTGATAGGGATGGTGGAGATTCGAGAACTAGGGGATGCGTCCTAGGACACCGACCCGGTCTCCCCAACCGTTTCCGATCTACTCACACAGTATTCTCCCGGATACACGGATTACCTGTCCTCGGATGACGATTACCCGATGGCCGAGGACACGCTGATCACCCCCGACCACCGGACAGAAACACCCAGCAGCGTGCTGGACTTCCCCAAATATCCTCCCGGTTTTGGGCCAACGATATTGATGGTCAGCAACGACGAACCTCCGGCTCCAAACGAGACGGACGCTCAACGATAGGCAAGGGAAGACCGCAACGAAGGGCGAGAACAACGTCGCGTTGCCGAGCAGGGTCGCCCCAACACCGGCGCCGGACCACGACACCGACCCCCGGCGTCGCAACCTCAACCCCCGAGTTTGACGGTCTTTGGCGACCCGCGGTCCACGAAACTCCCACGGCAAACATCGCCGTAGCCATGGAAAAATTGAAGCGCTCCCCGAGACCCCTGGGCTCAACGAGATCCAGGAATTCCTCGCGGCAGCCGAAGACCAAGTGAACAACCTCCGTTCCATGGGCTCGATGGCCAGTTCTTACCGATCCCGTCGTTCTCGGCAAAACCGGAACCGGCGAGGGCCGCGAATGGAAAGTGGAGGGGACAACTCATCCCACAACGGCAGGTATGCCTATGAAGATGGCGGAGATTATGACGATTGTGTCGAGCAACCAGGTCGGGCTCCACGACGCGAGCGTCCTCAGAACAGCCGTTGGTGCCCTAATCGCCAGCGAGGCAACCAGGGCCGACAAGAGGACGAAGTACTTCAACCCGAGCGCAGGGACCTCCGAGAACGGATCGACGAGCGCCTCCGAGCACGCAGAAACATCGGGGGCATCCCGCCCTTCTCCGAGGAGCTCAAGGCTATCATATGGCCCAAAAATTTCCATACCTCGGAGATCCGGACATATGATGGAAAGGCAGACCCAGCACATTGGATCATGCTCTACGAGGTTGCCGTCCGAGCGGCGGAGGTGACGAGTACGTTATGGCAAACTATCTCCCCGTCATACTCGGCAACACGGTCACCACCCGCTACTCCGGCAACAACCTGGATCAATTCACGGTGGGCACGCTCGCGGATCTTCGTCGACCACTTTAAGTCTACTTGTGTCCAACCAGGGACCAAGTACGCGTTAAAGCAGGTCCGCCTTCGCCCAAGGGAGTCACTACGAGGATTCACTCGGCGCTTTTCAGATGCATGGAATCGCGTGCCTGAGATCTCTCAGGAGACCGCCGTCGAAGCATTCATTGATGGCTTGGTCCAACCACGTGGTCGGGACCTCCAAAAAGCTCTTCTCTTGAAGCAGCCGAAGACCATGGAGGAACTGCTCAGAATCGCGCACGACTACTCACTCCTGGACGACAGCCTCAACCAAGGCGGCGATGGCCCATCAAACCGCAACTACCGTCGAGATGATAACTCCGACGATGAAAGCGGCGCCGACCGACCACCACACCGCCGAACGCCGCCACAACCAACGTTTCATCCGTGGACCCGGCCCTCGCGATAGCGAACCCAATTTCAGGCGCCGGGGCCAGGACAACTATGGTGGTGGCAAACGCAATCGAAACCGCAATGACAATGACGTCAACGCGGTCAAGGGACAGAAGCTTGATCGAGGATGAGGTGCTCGACAAAATCTTTGCCCAGGACTGTCCTCGGCATCCTGGCAAAGGTCACACCATGGGCGAATGCCGAGTCTTGTCGGACACTCTTATCAAGTCCGCCGCTAAAAGACCACGCCCCAACCCCAAGGCCAAGAGCAAGCCTGCCGACAAGCCAGAAGAAGAAGAAGAGAACGAGACGGAAGACATCAACCCTCGTCATGCTTTCAAGGAAGCCGAGCGGAATTTCACTGGCGTAATCTTCGGTGGGAAGGTCGGGCTTGAAACTAGCCGCGACAGAAAGTTGCTGACTCGCGCTATCATTGCAATGCAAGAACCCGATGGCCTCATTGCCGATATCAAGCTACCAGCGTGGTCCGAGCAGCCCATATCTTTCAGCCGAAAAGATATGTGGGCACGCATCCCAGATGCTGGACGCTTCCCACTGGTCCTTGATCCAGTGATAGCTAACATCCGCTTCGAGAAGGTGCTCGTCGATGGCGGTAGTGCTCTGAACATCATGTTCTACCCAGCCTTCAAGGCACTCGGCATTCCACAAGAGAAGCTACAGCCGTACGACACACCTTTCTAGGGCATCATGCCCGGAAAGCCTTCCTACCCACTCGGGCAGATCACCCTCAACGTACAGTTTGGAACCAAGCAGCACTTTCGTACCGAGCACATCACCTTCATCGTGGCCGACTTCGAGGGAACCTACCACGCCATCTTGGGCCGCCTAGCATAGCCAAGTTCATGGCTGTCCCCCACTACGGTTACCTAGTGTTGAAGATGCCCACCGAGCAGGGAACACTGTCCCTACGTGGCAATGTCTTCATGGCTCGAGAATGCGAGACTACCGCCTACGCCATGGCAGAATTCCAAGACCTGCAACATGCACTGCACCACACCAGCCTGGGTGTCGATAACTTACCACCCGCAGAGCTCGAGGCACCTGTTGGAAGTGGTCGGTGCCCGTCCAACAGGGTGAAGAGCGCGAAGACGGTCAGCCTCTCCGATGACGACCCTTCCAAGGTCACCAAGGTCGGAGCTGAGCTAGACCCCAAATAGGAAGACGCGCTCGTCCAGTTCCTCCGGGATAACATCAGCAAATTCGTGTGGAAGCCCTCCGATATGCCTGGCGTTCCCAGGGAAAAGGCCGAGCACTACCTCGACGTCAAGATGACCGCGCCAAGCCGGTCGGACGAAGATGCGCCGGTTCGCCCACGACCGCAAGGAGCTCATTAGGATAGAAGTAGCCAAGCTTTTAGTAGGCGGCTTTATCAAAGAAGTGTACCACCCGGATTGGTTAGCCAATCCGGTGCTTGTTCAAAAGAAGAATAAAGAGTGGAGGATGTGCGTTGATTATATAGATCTCAACAAACACTACCCCAAGCGAGGCATTCAATCTCCTCGAATCGACGAGGTCGTAGACTCCACCGCCGGCCGCGAGTTGCTCTCGTTTCTTGACCGTACTCCGGGTATCACCGAGATAGCCCTCAAAAAGGAGGACCAAGAAAAACCGCTTTCATTACCCCCTTCGGTGCTTTTTGTTACACGACCATGGGCTTTCGGTCTCAAAAACGCCGGAGCTACGTACCAACGGGCTATCCAGTCCTGCCTCAAAAAAGAGATCACAGACGATCTTGTAGAGGCCTACGTAGATGACGTGGTAATAAAATCAAGAACGGCGGACGCCCTGATCACAAACCTCGAATGCACCTTCAAGAAACTCAACGAGTTTCAATGGAAACTTAACCCAAATAAGTGCGTTTTTGGAGTGCTGTCGGGTATCCTCCTCGGCCACCTGGTCAGCCAGGAAGGCATCAAGCCCAACCCCGACAAGGTAGCCGACGTCCTAAAATTACGACCACCCCGGTGCGTCAAGGACATTCAAAAGCTCACTGGCTGCTTAGCCGCCCTGAGCAGATACATCTCCCGAATGGGCGAAAAAGGACTCCCCTTTTTCAAATTGCTCAAGGCAAAAGAAAAGTTCGAATGGACAGAGGAAGCCGATCAAGCCTTCAAACTGTTGAAAGCTTACCTCACCTCTCCCTCACTCCCGACGGTTCCAAAGCAGGACGAGGAGTTGCTCCTATACATAGCTGCAACGACCAACGTGGTCAGCACTCTTGTGCTATTAGTCGAGCGTGAGGAGGAAGGACACGTCTATGGAGTCCGGCGCCCTATATACTATATAAGCGAAGTGCTCAGCGAGTCCAAGCAGCGGTACAACCAAGTACAAAAGCTCTTGTATGCACTCCTGATCACCAAACGCAAGCTGCTCCACTACTTTCAAGCTTTCAAAATCATGGTCATTACTGATGTACCACTCGGTGATATTCTTCGCAACCGAGACGCCAGTGGTTGGATCATGAAATATGCGCTAGAACTGTCCGAGTACACCCTCCAGTTTCATGCCCGCCGAACGGTGAAGTCACAGGCCTTTCCTGATTTCATCGTGGAGTAGACGGACATCAGCTTACCCCTCACTGATTCAAACGTCGAGTACTGGACGATGTACTTTGACGGCTCCCTAAACATCGACGGTGCTGGGGCTGGTGTCTACTTTATCTCTCCTTCCAAGGACACGATAAAGTACGTTTTGCGTATCCACTTCAAAGCTTCCAACAACGTCGCCGAGTACGAAGCAGCCCTACACGGCCTTCGTATCGCCGTTGAACTTGGCATCAAAAGACTCATGGTCTACGGGGACTCTGCTTTGGTCATCAAGCAGGTCAACAAAGATTGGGACACAGTCCACGAAAAAATGGACGCCTACGTGGCTGAAATTCGCAAACTTGAGAACAAGTTTTACGGTGTGGAATTCATCCACGTTCGTCGCGAAAAGAATGTAGGAGCCGATGAGCTGTCCAAGCTGGGCTCATCCCGTGCCAAGTTACCTCCCGGTGTTTTTGTTCAAGACTTAGTCAAACCTTCGATCCCCGATCAGGTAGAACATACACCGGAACCTACGTCGGTGGTCAGCTACCTGTCCACACTGCTCAGTAACGCCAACGTCGAGGACGACGATGGTCTCCTCAGCCAGCAGGCAGATGATGAGGGTACAGAGTCAGCCGACCAGGCGACGCCTCTCCAGGACGACTAGAGAGAGCCCTTTATCAAATACCTGAATGACCACCTTGTCCCGGAGGACAAAATTGCTGCCCAACAGCTGGTTCGCAGAGCCAAGGCCTATGCTATGGTCAATGGCGAGTTGATGCGCAAGGCACCCAAGTCCATCATATTCCTCGGGAAGCAGGGATAGAGCTCCTCAAAGCCATCCACGAAGGTACTTGCGGTAATCACGCAGCATCCCGGACGCTGGTCGGCAAAGCTTACCGGGCAGGATTCTATTGGTCTACGGCCGTTACTGATGCTGAAGACTACGTGCGGTGGTGCGTTAACTGCCAAATGTTCGCCAAGCAGATTCATGTCCCAGCACATGATTTACAAACGATCCCAGCTGCTTGGCCTTTCTCATGCTGGGGACTGGACATGATTGGCCCTTTCAAACCAGCTCTTGGTGGCCATACAAACGTGTTCGTGCTTATTGACAAGTTCTCCAAATGGATCGAATACAAACGTGTCAAAAAAGCCACAGCCGAGAAGGCAGTCCAGTTCCTCGACGAGGTCGTCCATAGATTTGGTGTCCCGAACACCATAATCACTGATCTAGGCTCACAGTTCACAAGTGATGCGTTTTTCAACTATTGTGATGATAGCCTAATCAAGGTCAAGTACGTCTCCATCGCTCACCCACGAGCTAACGGACAAGTTGAACGTGCTAATGGAATGATCCTCGACGCACTCAAGAAGCGGGTCTTCCAGGTTGACACCAAGCTCAAACTTGGTCAGTGGCTCAACGAGTTATCTGCTGTGGTCTGGGGACTTCGTACCCAGTCCAGTCGCAATACCGGAGTCTCACCATACTTTATGGTGTACGGCTCAGAGGCGGTCATACCAGCCGAGGTCGCTTTCCAGTCACCACGGGTAGCCTACCACGATGAGACCACCTCCGATGAAGCCAGAGAGGTAGATATCATCGCTAAGGAAGAACGGGTCCTCGAGTCGTGTGCTCGGACTGAAAAGTACTTAGCCACGGTGCGTCGCTACTACAATCGCAACGTCCGAGGACGTTTGTTCATGGTCGGCGATCTTGTGCTCTGTCGCATCCAGAACACGGATGGCCTCCACAAATTATCACCAAGGTGGGAAGGACCGTACAAAGTCAAGGCTGTTACACGCCCGACGTCGTACCGGTTGGAGACACTAGATGGAGTTGAAGAGCCAAACTCTTGGCACATAGAGACGCTCATACGCTTTTACCCATAAAAGATATGTACCTTGTACTTTTGATTTTTTCTATTAACAAAAGTTTCCTTTTTTGTTGTCTCTTTTTCGTCCTGTTGCAATTTCTTACTCTGAAATTTCGCACCACTTTGCATACAAGCGCCCTGCATAAGTCACATCTAAACTTTGCGTTTCACTCGCCGAGAACGATTCGAAAAGGTCCTGCGTCTCGGTCCTCTGTCGATGTGCTACAGCTCCGCGCTACACGGCACTAGGAGATCCGGCAGGCACCCTCTAATAGGTACTTAGGATCGTACCTAGTGATCCCGGCATACCACGCTGTTCACTAGTGCGTCCCTTTGTCGCCTTGACAGAGCTAATCTCTTCAAGAGTGGGCGCAAAACTTATTTGTCGACATAATTTCCTAAAAACGTTATGCACCGAGTCATGTATAACGATATAACGTAAAAACAGCAAAATACTTATCACCCGCTTAAGTATGCCTACATCGTCTGCATCTTAACACGGCCTTAAGTTTTGTTTCGAGCACCCCGTGCTCAGCACCACTTATATACAAGTTTTAAATAAACAAGTTTAAAACGAGGGGCCCTACTGACCACCATCTTCCTCTGCAGGGTCTTCAATAAGCGTCATGTTGCCGACCAGCTGCTCGGCAACAGGGACTAAGGTGGTGCGGAGGTTCTCAGCGGCGGTGTCGATGAGCTCCGACGCGATCCCAAGTGCGACGGTGGCCGGATCGACTGCCTCCACCCTCGAGCGAACCACCGCCAGCGCTGTGGACACAGCATATGTGCCAGCCCACGCGACGAGGTCCTGCAGCGCCAACCACAGCCGTTGGCACTGGTTCGCGACAAGCATGGCTTCGCCGACCGGATCCGCCAGGTGCACCTCCTCCGGGAAGACGGCACGGAGAACCGGCTTGATGTGCCCGGTCATCCGATCAATCTTTTCCTGGAGGTAGGCGCAGGTCTCCCGCAGACACTGGAACTGCGCGGTGTGGCGATCCCTCATATCTGCAGCAAACAATAGTGTGGTCAGCATGTGCTGTTCGATCCAGTACATGGCAGACAATTTACATAATTGATCCAAGTTGTACAACTTACCGATCAGCTCCGCAATCTGCGCAGCGTCCGCCTCGGCTTGCTCCTGAGCAGTTTCCAACTGCTTGGCCAGTGCACTCTTCTCCTGTGTCAGGGCGGTAACCTTCTCCTCCAGTCCTGATGCAGAGGCAAAAATTAGTACATTCTCAAGGCAATAGAACTCTACCCAGCGGTTAAAGAGGACACGGTCACATACCTTGTTGGCCCTCTGCCAGCTCGGTCACCTGTTGCTCCAGCGCCAACCGGGCAGACTCCTTCTCGGCGAGTCGGGTCTCATAGACCTGTGCCTGCGCCAGCATGTTGGCCTTCTCCTCCCGGAGACGCCTGCACTCTTCATCAATCAGCGCGAACCGTTCAATGGTCCGCGCACGTTGTGCGTTGGTGGTCTGCAGAGTCTATAAGTGACAAATAGTCAGAATGCGTGCTGTGCGTTTGCTGGTAAACAATGCCGCGACAAACATACCTAGATCCGGGAGGTGAGCGTTGCTAGGGCTTCCCTGATGCCCTCCTCCATCTCCACCTCAGGCACCTCGTCATATGAGGTCCATGTATCCCCCACCATCCTCGAAATCATGATACGATTCGGACGGAAGGGGGCGACTGGTGCCTGAGGTTCCCTATGGATCTCTTCCACAGGAGAGGAAGGGGGACTTGGCGCTGCTGCCTCTGCCCTGGGCTGAGCAGTCACCCCGGGCTCCTGCTGGACTGCTGGCCCTGGCGTGGCCTGCGCTGTCGGCCTTGGGGTGGCCCGCGTCGACCCCGGACTCAGCTCGGCAGGGCGGGTGGACGGGTTCCGGCGACGGAACCATCTCCTGCTCTGCCTGCTCCTCAGCCCGTGGCGCCTCCACGTGTGGCGGAGCACTAGTGGCGTCCGCTTCGCCCTGCTGGGGCTCTACACCTGATGCTGCAGCCGCCGCCGGTGGCGTAGCAGCGGTCCCGGTGGAGCTCTGGGTGGGGCCAGTGCCCGCCCGTCTACAAATACATTGGCACATAAGAATACAAGTCTGATTCTCAAACAAGCAATTATGACTGAAAGTACACAGCTACTTACCGGCAAAAACCGCCCTTGAACTTGGGCACGCCGCCGCTCCTCGGGGCCCCGCCCCAGACCCTGCTCCGGGCTTGGGGACTGACTTGGGCGTAACCTCCTGCCCGCCCGGGGACTGTTCGGTGCCCTGCTCGGTAGTCGCCCCTGATGCCGGCATAGATGGGGCGGCGGAAGGCTTTGGCTTCGGCGGAGCAGGGGTCGGCCCGACGTTCCTCGGGGACCACCGCGGCACTGGTTGGGGCGACTTGGAGCCGCCACTCCCATCGCTGGCGCACGCCTGGCGCTTGCGCTGGTGCTCTGGTAGGGTGATGGTGTCGTCAGAGTCTGACGACACCGGGCTGTCGGGGGCCGGTCTCTTGCTGCCGACCTCAACACCGGCCTCCTTGCCGAGGTTTAACTTACCCCCGGTGCCAAGGCCGGCCGGCTTCTTCTTCTCTTTGGGGGCCTTATTGGCCACTGGGCGCTTCCTCACCGCGCGCCGTTGCCCCCTGGTGGTCGAACCCACCACGATATCATCATCATCATCATCTTCAGGGCTGAGGTCCTCGACCTCACCCTGGTCGGTAGTCCTCTCTGGACGCCGCTGACCACGAATGACATCGCCTTCGGGCTAATCTTCCACTGGAACAGCTGAAAAATACTGGACGCTTCGTCCCTACGCACATTTACAGTGCTCAGCATTACATCACTGATCAGAAAGGATATAACATTGCACAAAAAGTAAAATTTTTGTCATATTACCTCTGGTGGTGGGTTGCTAAGGTGGTAAGGCAACTGCTTGGTGGTCGGCAGAGAAGTATTGACATTGTACTTCTCAAACAGGACCGAGAGCAGATGGTGTACGGCGGCGTTGGCTCGTCCTCGCCGCGTGGCTCCCTCCATACCCCCATCTCCTGCGGCGGCAGGAACCCCCCGTCCGCCAGTGCTTGGAGCGACTCCCAGGATGAGGTGGACTGGGCCCACTCTGGCCCGCGCCTCGCTGGCTCCGCCCCCTTCGTGCCCTTCTTGTTCGCCCGCTTCATCATCTTCTCAGGTGGCGGCGGGTCGATGCGGTGGTGGTGAAACCCTAGCGGGGTGAGCGGCAGCGGTGGCTAGATCTACGAGGCGCAGCGGCTCCAACGCAAGTGCAGGCACCGGATCTCGTCGGTTGCCCCTGCTGGTGGTGGCTGCGCGATGGATCTGGCGGAGAAATGGACGGCGGCGGCGGTTTTTTCTCTAGAGCGCGGCGAAATGCGAAGAGCTCGAGAAAACTGCTTGAAGCACGAGTGGCAATGAGTGCGGAACTGTCTCCCTCCGGTGGCAGCCGCTATTTATAGTCTCCGGGTGACGTCCGGTTGACTTGTAGGGTTGGACCCCCTCTGACTCATGTGGACCGCCCCATTTTTTACCCTAGTGGGCCGCGGTCACATGGGCCGTACGCTCCACGTGTGGCCGACCAAAAAATTACTGTTCCAGTAAATTTTTAACGAGCCTAGTTCCCTTGGCGCCGCACGTGGGCCTCATTTTTTATCCTGGGGACTGCCCAGTCAGTTCCCTGGGAGTCCTTTTTTATGCACGCCTGTATCTTCGGTCCTTGGGATTTTTTCCTGCTCCATTTCCTAAGCAGAAGGTCGTAGGTATTATTTTGGACTTTTTTCTTAAAAAGTTCAATAGAACATAAACTATCTTCCATCGAACTTGGGGACTACGTGGGCCCACGTCACCTCGCAGTGACATAGGGCCTACTGTTTCTAACAGTTCTGGTTGATTTTTTCCTTGGTGGCTTACGTTGCGCACTGCCTGGGCATTTCTGTCACGTGTCAACGTGGGCCCACGTCTCAGGACAATAAAAAGAAAAATTCTTTTTTCTTTTTTAAGCACCATGCATCTTTCGACAAGATCAACAGCTCCCTGACATAACAGTGGTCGGACACAGACTGCTCGGGAAACCTGTTCGGCTGAACGTGGTCGGCACTACGTATGGTCAGCACTGTACGTGGTCAGTACTGTACGTGGTCGGCACTACGTATGGTCAGCACTGTACGTGGTCAGCACTGTACATGGTTGGCACTATGTGTGGTCGGCACTGTATGTGGTTGGCACTACTATGCGTGGTCAGTACTACGTGTGATCAGTACTACGTGCTCGGCACATCATTGCCAGCACTCAACGTGATCTGCATCTGCACCGCTCAGCACAGGCCAAGACGATGGACTTTCCTCAAGATACATGGTGCTCGGGGACTAGCTGTGGAGGGTATAAATCCGGTATACCACCATGGACAGTTCCAGGGCTGCTCGGCAAGACGGCCCAGACCAGACAAAGCCCAGCCCATTACCGACCAGGCTGGTGGGCCGGACCACAAGACGACGGTGTGATTCGCAATCGACCAGGAGGTGGATCGCGCACAAGGATGCTTGTCCCACGAGTAGACTTAGTCGGTTAGGTCAGATAGAGTCCTCCAAGGGCACGACTTGATGTAACCGACCACCTCACATGTACCCTTGGCTGCTCGGCCATATAAAGCGGCCAAGGACCTGTTGGCATTTCTTAGCGCAATCACTAGAATTGTTACATCCTAGTGGTCATGCCAAGAAACGCCAGGGTTGATAGTCGTGTTCTAAAGATATTATCCGCAAGCGCACGGATCTATCATTGTAGCATTTCACCCGGAAGTATTTTAGGGTATCGTGATTTATATTTTCCCAAAGGAAGGCATGGTGTAAAATAGCTCTGGCACATGGATATGGTACTTCACATCATCGAAATAAGTCGTAATCTTATGCAGGGGTAAGATAAACGGTAATTTGAGGATAGTGGACACACACTTGGTCTTCACTCAAGGATAAAGAGAACTAAGGAATAAAAGAAACGGAAAGAATAAAGAATAAATCTACTGGAGCTGGTTGGTCGTATGTTGCTAAGTGAAGACTAGCTAACTCATATGTTATACAGGGTTAGAGACAAGTCAAAGCCTAAAGTAACAGGGAGACCCCCGCAGCTGGTCCTCCAGCCGATAGAGGCATTTATGAACTCCTACATGACATACGGACGTGGGGGATTACAAGGGACGGACAGGGCTGTCACCACCTGCCGCCTACCCCTCAACCGTGGCATGCCGTCATATTTGAAGGCCCCCTCCTATCCGAACACCACGCCCGCATACTAAGGAACTACCTATGCTCCCCCAGGACTCCCACCCTACAGATGGACGAGCTAGAACACAGGCAAACCCGAAAGAACATCGAACCATTACTCCACTCTCCTTCAAGACTCTAATCCTATAGAACATATGAACGATGAAGAACAGGGATGAATAAGCTATGAACTGATCATATGAACTAGGCTCTAGTTCATATGTATCAACATGAACATGATCATGACTATGCTCTAGTTCATACACTAAGCAACATATAAAGTATAAGAACTTGAACAAGGAAGAACACTCCATAGAGATTTACCAAGATGAATCTCTTCTTCCTAGGAGACAAGCTCTCCTTGGTAGCTTTCCTAGCTCCAACTACTACTAACTCTAGGCTAAGGAACAAGTGGAGGTGAGGGAGAGAGAGACCAAATGAATTGTGTGTGTAGAATGGATTTCATCTCCCCTTTTATATGTGTGAGGAGGTCGGTTTGAGCCTAAAATGGAAGGAACACCGCGCGCTGACCTCCCTGAGCATTGATTGTACCGCCTCCAGCCGGCCGGTCCCACAGGTCAGTGGGGGGGCGCGAGCGCGCCTGGGTGCCACCTCCCCCTGACCGACCTTGGCCGGTGGGCCTCCCCAGGTGAGTGGGCTCCGGTGTTGGGGTGTTTTGGCCCATTTGGGGTCCCGAGGTAGCCCATCTCCATTTGGGGTGGTTTGGCGCTTTCCAGAAAGCGCCTTTTCGATGTTTAATCCCTGCACTTTTATATGATTCCTGCAATGATAGTATATTTCCTAGTGCACGTGGATTTGGGTTAGTTGCACATGTATATGCATATAGGAATATATAATTCACCCTTTTTCATGTCTAATTGGTGGTATAAAATCGTCGATAAGGACCGGCAACAAGATCCCCCAAGCTTACCCTTTGCTCGTCCCGAGCAAAGCTCGCCTTAGGTTGTTGATCGGGAGTTGCTACTATGCCGATCATGAGTCAAGTGTACCAAGCGTATAAGCAAGATTTCTACCGAATTTGAATAAGTCGGCATGATCTCACCACCGTTATTATCTCAAGACAATGAGGCTTTCCACTTTCTCGCGTCTTGGGAAATTGCAAGCGGAAACAGATTCACAAGCGTTGCTTATCATCTACCCAAGATCAACCAGGTCTCCGGAGGTTTTGAAAGTTTTTTGTAAAAGAAACTCAAGTTCCTCGAATGATTCTCTCAATCGCTCAAAAGTGTTTGTACCTCACCAAAGGCATTGCTGTTGCCTTTCTATCTAACCTACTACTATGGCTGAGAGTGGAGTTTTGGGTAGGTATGAAAGGTGTCTATGCTTTGATCACAAAGATTTGGTGAAGTCAAGGAACGAACCGTCCAAGATTAAGACCATACACTTTGATTGAGATTTGTGCAAGTGTGTGAGGGTGAATGATTCCTATCTCTAAATGTTTTTTTTGGTACTCCCGGCATCATGACTCCTTTTTATTGGTGGAAGGGAATTTTGAGAGAGTATGGGCTTGATTTGAAAAACTAAGATCTTTCTTTTTCTTTCTTTATTTCTTTCTTTCTTTTTCTTCTTTTTTTTTTTTTGAACGGGAGACTAGCTAGGATTCTCGTTTGTCTACTTTGAATTTTTATTGTTGCCCCTTGGCTTTCACCATCATTTTTTTTACAAGAGATGCTAATGCCTCGATACTTTCTTTCGAGTACGATGAAGATTTTTGGCGAGAAGGAGTCATGATGAAGGACGAGGAGTAGTTTTTTTTTGATGGATGATGAATAAGGGATGCGCGATCCTCAGTGTAAGGGTTGGCATGCTTTATTTTGAAGAAGGTGCACAACTCTAGGATCAAGAGTTGGCGTTTTTAGTGGATTGGATGATAAGTTAGGTTGCGCGACTCGCAGTGTACGGGTCGGCAAAATTTATTTGGTGGGTGCAAGTGAATCTCAATCGTGAGTGTTAGACCATAATCTTGCGGAGGTTACAGACTTCTAGTGATCAAGCATCATATGACTACTGGGTTTTGAAGGAGATTGACAGCTACGTCATAAGGCCTTGGTAGGTATTTTCGAAATCATTGAGGAACTTTTGTTTTGATAGTTTTGAGAAATAAAAACTCCGGAAGTCAGGTTTTCACTCAGGAAGGAGTCATAGCGTTGCTCGTGGCACTATATCATACCCGGCAATAACTTAGACAGGATCTAGCCTATGCAACCCACTAAGCTCAAGTTTTCAAGGATAAGACATTTTAGCCAACGAACTCAAACTTAGGAGAAAGCTAGATTATAAACAAGGTACAAGCGAGTCACGAGACAGAGCAACTTTTCATCATTTCAACAAGGGTTGAATTAAATATTTCTAATACACATATGTATAGGAAATGACGAAGCATTTTTTTTTATAAATGCGTAAGTGTTAGAATGGTACATACCTCTTATTGGGGGTCCTCCCCCAAGCTTGCTTGGAAACGGGGCCCTAAAATTATTTTGAGGTAACAAATTATTTTATTTTATTTGGAGTCTGTCGTCAGGACTTCCTTATGATTGAGGACCATCCTGCGGGGGTTAGCTCATAGCATACGACCAATATTCCTACTAGTAATTTGTCTCAATGATCGACAAGTCGACCAAGGTAAACTAGCAACCTAAGCACCATGCTCAAGCTACAAGTTTATGGAACATGTTAAGCTTGAACATGTTCCAAAACATCATCATCCTTGGACGGCCTTGATTCTCTAGTACACTTCACGTTCCCGTGGAAATCGATACTGAATACTCCCGGTGAAAGCTACATCGGTATCCGTGCGCTTGTGGATTTTTCTGTGTGCGTTTAAAATACCCAACAAGCTTTCTGGCGCCGTTGCCGGGGACGGTAGGCCGTGCTAGTTTAGAACCAAGTTCGCCCGTGTATCTTTTTGTTTTACCACCATTCTCACCTCACCACAAACATCAACCATCACCAACCATATGGATTCCACTCCTATTCATAAATTCTCTGCACCAAAGGCTGAGTTCCTAGAGCCACCACAATCATTGAAGCCAATCACAGCTTCTAGCTTTAAATTCAAACCTGGCTTTATAGCCATGGTGCAGGCGAAACCCTTCTTTGGGCTAAAGGATGAAAATCCTTACACCCACCTTAGGGAATTTGAGCACTTGTGTTCATGCCTCACCATTGCTGGCATGGCACAAGAGACCATTAGATGGAAACTGTTTCCATTCTCCCTTGAAGGAACAAATAAACATTGGTATGCTCATTATGTGGGAGGAGTAAAAGGAGATTGGGATGAACTTAGAGACAAATTTGGTCTCGCTTTCTTCCCATCCAAACTTGTTAATGCCCTTCGAAAAGAAATTATTAATTTTGAACAGAAGGAGAAGGAGACTTTAGGAGCAGCCTAGGCTAGGTTCACAAGTCTTAAAAACACCGGCCCGTAACTCTCTTTGCCGACCATGTCCTTCTAAGTCATTTCTACCATGGTCTTAGCGAAGAAGCTGCTCTCTTCCTAGACACATCTTCTCGGAGGATCCTTCATACACATGTCCTTTAGTGAGGGGAAGCTATCCTAGAGAAAATTCTTGAAAACACCCCTACACTTTGGCATTTATGATGAGTTTCTGAAGAAGAAAAGAAGTTGAGTCAATCTCGACCAACAAAAGGAGATAAATGCAACCGAATCTCAAAATCCTTTAGATCCTTCTAATGATTCGGTTATTAAAGAATCTCTCACTATGGGAACACAACCCACATTGGAAGTCGAGGAGCCCCATCCTACCACGTTTCTCTCGAAATCGAGGTAGATCTTTTGAAGATTTTGGGAATGCCTCAAACTTTCCAATGCAAGTAAAGCCTCCAAGGCACTCGCACCATTTGAGGACAACGATGGTCCACCTTATGATCCTTTCTTAATGGAACACATTAAAGGACTTTCAGCCATCATGAGTCGTGAGTGATTGCGTAAACGGAGTTATCCACGAGAGGTAGCCCGAATCATTGCCCCCTCAGAGACTTTTTGTTGCAACCTTAAGGGGACCACCATAGAGGCTTATTATAGTCCTACCGTTGGGATGAACATTATGTCAAAGGCTGTGGCCGAACAACTTTGCCCCAATGAGTCATTGATCCCATCTCATAAGCTTCTAAGAATTCCTTCGGAGTTACTCTTGAAAGTTATGGGGTCATCAAGACTATTATGTTACGCATAAGAGGCTTTGAGTATTTTCTAGATTTTCATATCTATGACATCTCAAACACATCCCTCTTGATTGGTGTACCTGTGGGAACACTCTTTCAAGAGCGACCAAAACAACGTCTCTTGAATTTAAAGCTGGGGAACTCTACTATAGATGTCTCACTTGCGCGCTCACATAACGCGATAGTAGAACCCAAGCCCGAAGAAGACCCTATTGAGGAAGTCTTAATGGCATCTCTAGAAGACTTAGCTCAACCTCGGTTCGATCATCGAACACTTCATTGAAGAAGAGGAAGAGCTAGCGAACCTATAGAGTTAGATCCCTTCGAGTTGCCACCACGACCCCCAATAGAGCTAAAACCTCTTCCTCTTGGCTTGAAATATGTCTTTCTCAATAACAACCCGAAACACACAGTATCATAAGTGACAAGCTTTCCCAAGAAGAAACCAACAGACTTGTCACTTGTCCTAGAAAGACATAAATCGGCCATAGGCTACTCACTCCATGACCTCAAGGGGATTAGTCCCGCTCTTTGCACTCATCGTATCCCTACGGATCCCGACATCTCACCAACAAGAGAACACCAACGCAGGCTTAATAATGCTATGCGAGAGGTTGTTCAGAAAGAGGTCCTTAAGCTTTTGCATGCCGGGATTATTTATCCCGTCCCTCATAGTGAGTGGGTTAGCCCTGTCCAAGTTGTGCCAAAGAAAGGAGGAATGACGGTTGTTAGAAATGAGAAGAATGAACTCATTCCTCGCACCGTCACGGGGTGGCGAATGTGCATAGACTACCGGAAACTTAACAAGGCTACAAAGAAAGACCACTTCCCATTACCCTTCATCGATGAGATGTTGGAACGGCTTGCAAAGCACTCTTTCTTTTGTTTCCTTGATGGGTATTCCGGATATCATCAAATCCCGATCCACCCTGATGACCAAAATAAGACTACTTTCACATGCCCGTATGGAACTTTCGCATACCGACGAATGTCGTTCGGACTATGTAATGCTCCAGCTTCTTTCCAACGGTGCATGATGTCTATTTTTTCCGACATGATCGAGAAAATCATGGAGGTGTTCATGGATGACTTTACCATTTATGGCACAACCTTTGATGATTGTCTGGAGAATCTAGACAAAGTCTTACAACGAGTAAAGAAAAGTACTTAGTCCCGAACTGGGGAAAATGCCATTTTATGGTTCGGGAAGGAATAGTGCTAGGACACAAGGTGTCCGAATGTGGGATAGAAGTGGACAGAGCAAAGATCGAAGTTATTGAACAACTTCCACCTCCCACAAATGTGAAAGGAATCCGAAGCTTTCTAGGTCATGCGGGGTTCTATAGGTGTTTTATCAAAAACTTTTCTCAAATCGCTAGACCCCTCACTAGACTGTTAGCTAAGGATGCACCTTTCATCTTTGGCAATGAGTGCTATGAATCTTTCCAAACTCTCAAACAAGCACTCATTTCGCTCCAATCATCCAAACCACCTGATTGACGCCGCCTTTTGAGATCATGTGTGATGCTAGCGACTTTCTTTGTTGGTGCCGTTCTCGGCCAAACAAAGGATAAAAAGCACTATGCTATATCCTATGCTAGCAAAACCTTGACTCGGGCCGCAACTCAATTATGCTACCACTGAAAAAGAGTTGTTGGCGTTGTCTTTGCAATAGACAAGTTTAGATCTTACTTAGTTGGAGCGAAGGTAATCATTTATTCGATCATGCCGCGCTTAAATACCCGCTCACTAAGAAAGATGCTAAACCTCGGTTGATCTCGCTGGATTCTCTTACTCCAAGAATTTGATATAGAAATAAGAGATAAGAAAGGAGTAGAGAATTCAGTAGCCGATCACTTGTCTAGGCTCCAGTATAAGGAAACACATGAGTTGCCCATCAACGATTATCTACGGGACGACACACTCCTCGCGGTATCACACTCTAACCCCGGTACGCGAGATATTGTGAATTTTATGGTTGCGGGTTATGTCCCACCAGGAGGAGATAAGAGAAAGCTCAAATATGATGCTCGATGCCACTTATGGGATGACCCATATCTCTATCGAGTCTTTCCGATGGGTTATTGCGGAGATGTGTCCCGATGGATGATGCGATGAAAATCATAGAGAGATGTCATGCATCACCATATGGAGAACATTATGGAGCATTCCGTACGCATGCGAAGATCCGCAAAGTGGATTCTTCGGCCCACGATGTATCAAGATACAAAGGAGTTTGTTAGAAGATGTGCCGATGTCGAAACATGGAAACATCAATGCTCGGAATGCAATGCCACTCCGAACAACCTACAAGTAGAGTTGTTTGATGTTTGGGGAATCGACTACATGGGACCATTCCAAAAATCGGAGATACCGAATACATCTTAGTGGCGGTTGACTATGTGTCCAAATGGGTAGAAGCAATACCATGTCGAGCCGCTTTGATTCCAAGAACGCCAAGAAGATGTTCCATGAAGTGATATTCCCAAGATTTGGCACGCCTAGAATGGTCATAAGTGATGGAGGATCACATTTCATTGACAAGAGCTTCAAACAATTCCTGACAGAATATGGAGTTAAGCATAATGTTGCAACTCCATATCATCCCCAAACAAGCGGTCAAGCAGAAACATCAAATAAGCAAATCAAGAACATCTTGCAGAAGACCGTGGACGAAATGGGAAAGAAATGGAAGTACAAGCTTCATGATGCACTATGGGCGTATCGGACTGCATACAAAACACCCATAGGCATGTCACCTTATCAGCTAGTATATGGGAAGACATGCCATTTGCCCGTTGAATTAGAATTCGAGCTCATTGGGCAATCAAGAAATGGAACATGGATCTCCATCTAGTCGGCAAGAATCGTCGATGCAAATATCTCGAGCCGGAAGAGTGGAGAGAAAAGGCTTATCACAGCTCCAAGATTTATAAAGAGAGAACCAAAAGGTGGCATGACAAGAGAATCAAGCACAAGGAGTTTAAGCCTGGAGACAAAGTTCTATTATTCAACTCAAGAGTGAAACTCTTCGGTCATGGAAAACTTAGAAGCAAATGGGAAGGACCATTCAAGGTGATTGAAGTCGCATCTCATGGCGCGATCACACTTCATGATTCGGGTAACATATTCAAGGTAAATGGTCAACGTTTGAAAGTTTTTCTTGAACCTGAAAAACTAGAAGAAATCGATGTGATTAAATTCTTGCAATTCAAAGATCCAATTTAAAAACCCTGCCGTACAGGCTCTAGACAACTAAGGCCTAACACTTAATTAGTTCCACAAGTTTTGTTGTCTATTTGAGTTGTGCAGGATTTGGAAGTCGAACATGCAATTCATAAGAGTGCGAGATTGTGCCAACATCCGGCTTGGGGAGAGCACCCCGTGTATCTAGCTAAGTCTTTCTTGATCCCTTCTTATTTATTTTACTTCACTTGTTAATATATTTAGCTTGTTTAAGTTTGCTAAATAAAAGGAGAGTGTGCAAAAGTTGTATCTCGCTAAAATAAATCTTTAGAATAAACTCTTTGGAAATGATGAATAGTTGCTCTGCCGTAATTCCTTTCAAGTGCACATTTTTCAACCCGAACTCTCTCAAGTTTTGGACACACTTTGTTTTGATCTAAGATTTGCTCGAACCCGAAACTTGTGGGTAGCGAATGCTTGATCTAAGTCTAGGTGGTTGACGGGTATGATATGGGAAGGTCTCGAGTCTTTGTTTATCTTGCTCTAAGTGATACTAGAGTTCGAGAATTTATCTTTTGAAAATTTAAAATGTTGCATGATGAGTTCCCGTATAACGAGTTTAAATTCCTACCACAGCCATATATACATGCTTGCTAGACTAGGAAGTCCACTTATACTTACTTATGCTTCGAGTGTGGTCGATTGTGTTGACCCTTAGAAACTCGTCATACAGTTAAAATCAAGATCACACGCACGTACACCATGCACCCCTCGCTACTTCTACCCTGGAAGTATGCGCCACCATATCCATCCATCTAGACACATCCCAAAATTGTTCTACTCCTACACTGGGAGTGAGCATCAAATATCCCTTCATCCATTGCTAGCCTTTTGTTATCCAATAAAGCTCCAAGTATACGTTTGCTGCTACATCCATCAATATTTTCAAGGAAGAGATCAAGGTGCTTCATCATCATCATCAAAAAAAAAAAAAGAAAGAGAAAGAAAAAAAAAGAAGAAAGAGAAGAAGAAGAAGAGAAGAGCAAGAAGAAATATCCCAACAATGTCCCATCATATGCGAGATCTTCAGCACCCCAAGTACTATCCAGATTCTTCATGGCGCAATTGCAAAGAAGGTATGAATTTCTTCAAGGAGCAAAAGTAGAAGTTAGGTGTTCACCATTATCATCCCTTTTCCCCCTTCATTTCTTCTTATATCTATCATCACCATTTTCCACTACCACCATATATCCACTTAACCCATATATAGGGCCACACACATGCACATCTTGATTTGATTGTATGTCCAGTTTCTTCGGATCCATGGTTTGACTATGCAACACATGTATAAGCTCCCACCTACAAACTCCACATAAGCCTATTAGAGGTAGGGTGAGAGAGTGAAGGCACACTGTCACTATGCCTTATGCCAAAAATATCACATATCTTGAGAGAAGAGAGAAGGCATACACCATCAATGCCTTGATAAGGATCCAGAAATACCACATATGAGAGACTTGAGAGGATCATACAAAGGAATCTCTGAGTTTTATTCGAAAATCTTGCAAAACTCCGGAATGAAGGTTGATCCAAGAGCTAGAGACATAGTGCTTGACTTGACCGTTCTGTCTTTCAACTACTCAAGATCCAAGTGAAGGCTACAATCCCCATGGTGGAAGGTAATACGGCTAAGTTTGAAGTCAGAATAGTCCACTCTAATCCGGAAGAGAGTTCCTGTTTGAACGCATGTGTACTTTTGAGGCGTCAAAGCATTGTAGCAACTCCTGATCCTAGGTGAGTTTAGCTTTGCTCGGGACGAGCAAAGGTTTAGCTTGGGGAGTTTGTTGATGGTAGTTAACGTCAATTTTTAACCGTCAACATAACTTCTATAACGCAAAAAGATGATCACCGGCATAGGTTTAGAGGTTTGAGCTAACAAATTCCACGAGTTTTGGTGCACCTATGTTTTGCGGGGCTTATATAGGAATAGAGCTAAAATGGATAAAGTCATTGAATAAAAGTATCTCAAACGATGAATTGGACTATACCATTGCGAAGGGCTCATCGAGACGATCGAAATGGATATATCATTTGCTATATTTGGAGTCCGGAATAAAAAGATATGAAGCAAGGAAGATTCACATGAAATGATAAAAAGACAGCAGACAAACTGACACGTGGCCCCATAGCTGCAGGCCCTGTCGGCGGTTTAGGTCCGGTTCAGGCCCTTAGAGGCCGGTTCTTCTCTGGTTTTCTTCGCAGATCGACCAGGGAATATGCCAGGATTATTCTCTCCATCTCCACCCTCCATTTAGGTTGGTTTATCTAAGGGTGGAGAATAAAAGTGACGCGGATCGATGACATGGCGCTTCACGCGGATCGATGATGTGGCGATGCCTCCCAGGGCTATATAAGGAGGGCGCCCCCCTAGGGTTTCCATCATATCTCTTCTACAAGATCAAAGCTAGGGTTTTAATTCTCCATCTAATTAGAAGAGGGTCCCTCTAGTTCATCTAGTTCTTGTTCTAGTTCATCTAGTTCTAGTTCTAGTTCGTCTAGTTGTATCTAGAAAATAGGGAGAGAGAGGAGGAGAGAGCTGAGGAGGAGCCGGATCTGTCGGATCTTCCTCAACATTGTAAAGTTACAAAGATCTAGTTCGTCTTCCAAACTACTCTCCGTGGTTCTTTAATTATTATTTCTAAGTTCAGTTCTTTATTTAATTATTACTTTATTATATTTACTTGATCTCTCGCTCGTATTGAGTGCTCTAGTTATTCATGGTAATTAGAGTAGTAAGCGATAGTATAGACGTGGTGTTTAGGCTATAGTTTACCTGAGTTTGCGCCCAATCCCACGGATAGTTGTGGTAGCCCCAGAGGTGACAGCTCTGCCAGGTCTTTGTATTCCACCACGTTCGGGTTGGTGTTTCGTAGAGCTTTTAGGCAGCCTTCTCCCAACTACTATCTTCCCGGTCTTTTCGAGAGTTGGAAAGGACCCGCTTGCTCCAAAGTAAGTATAGTATAGTAAGCCTGATTTTGATCATCCAATCAACTTAGAAGACCCTAGAAGGTTCCTCTCTACCCACCAAAAACATATATATCTTTCTTTTCTTATCTTTATCCTTGGACGGCCTTGATTCTCTAGTACACTTCACGTTCCCCGTGGAAATCGATACTCTGGAATACTCCCGGGTGAAAGCTACATCGGTATCCGTGCGCTTGCGGATTTTTCTGTGTGTGTTTAAAATACCCAACAGCCCACATGTCGACGCGGTGAAAAGATCTCAGAGAGGGGATGGGAGCCGGCTTCACCACGGCGAGAGGGTTGACGGGTCCATTTCCCATGTTTTGTAGTAGAGATATCAAGGTGTATTTGTTGGTGGTCCTTTACTCAATTCTGACCCCGCCAACTTTAGCCTAGGCAATACCAATTTTCACCTAGAATAGGGCTCTACTCTAACTATTTCCACAGTGTGGCGTAGATTCCTTGTTTTGCAGGACATCACCGAAATACACGCAAAATGGGCCAAGACATGAAGAAAAACACATGTATAAAAATACTTTTTATTTTTGGCCAAGAAAACAAGAGAAAAAGGAGGAGAAAGCCCACTCGAAGTCAAACCAACCATAAGCACCAGCATGGGCCGACCAGAGGCCCAGCAAGGAGGCCACCGACCAAAGATGAAGGCCGGCGAGGCCCAGCTAGGCGCGGGCGCGCCTGAGGCGCGCGCGCCCGCTGGAGCGCGGCCCGGGCCCAGCTTTGGTTGGTTGGTTTGTTTACCGCCTCTGATGGTCGGTTCGGGGGTGTTTCTGACATTTGCCCTGCGGAAACCGACCATCCCACTCCTATATAAGAATGGGCAAGCCTCCTCCTCCAAGAATCAATTCATTCTTCATTTTTAGTCTCACTCTTCACCACACCTCCACTCTACGAGTGTACAATAGAGAGAGTAGAGCCACTCTACCTAGCCTAGCTAGAATAGAAGTAAAGGTGTGAGAGAGGAGCAAGAGTAGAGCATCTCTCCAAGAGAGCTCTCGGGAAGCTAGTCTTCCACGGGGCGGAGTGCCGGACTTGTCGGCTCCCTCCTCGCTTGTACCTCTATGGCGTCTTGCTACTTGAAGTAAGACATCGTGTTTATCTTTCGGTAATACCTTTGAGTAAGTTATTCTTGCTTGTTATCTTCTTGTGGGTTCGTCGTTCGTCCCCCTGACGAAAACTCTAGTAAGAGGACCCCTGATAGAGACGGGAGTTCCTGATCACCGCTAGAGTTGTAGCAACTGGCATAGATGTGGTGTCTAGGCTAGGACCTACCTTCGTTTGCCTCGTAGTCCATGGTTGAGGTGGTAGGCGGCAGGTGGTGACAGCCCTGTCCGTCCCTTGTAATCCCCCATGTCCGGCTACGGCGTAGAGCTACAGGCCGGCATCACCTGGCAGACCAGGTGCGATCCGGTGCCCGAAGTAAGAAGTTTAGCAACGAGTTTAGCCACCTCTTGGGCCTGTTACCCTAGAAAACCTCATTACCTAAGTGTTGACGGTCGTTAACTCATAAAATCAACCGTCAACTTAGCATGCAAATGGACCTATTTATAAATACTTAATAGATATAGGGTTACCACTTGTGAAATTCCAAGAGTTTTGGTGAATATCTATTTCTCGGGGTGACAAATGAAAACTACCCAAGATGGTCCACATGTCGGGTTTACATAGAGAGAAAGACCGAACGGGTGAAAAAGTATAATCTAGAAGACTCCAGAAGGCGACACCTGAAGCCTGGGGCCCACCTGGCATAGGCCAAAGGCGGCCGCCCCTAGGCCAGAGTCGGCCGCCCCTCCACCTGGACCAATTAGGTGGAGGCTCGCGGATCCTGCCTCCACCGACTTTGAAGATGAATAATTATCGTCCATTTAGGTGAAACCCTAATTCATTCTCCAATTCATTCCAGACTTCAGATTCCAGAGAGAGAGAATTAGATAGAGAAGGGTCCCTCGAATGGATCTATCTCTATAGGGTACTAGTATCAAGAGAGATTGAGAGAGTATAGAGTGGAGGCAGATTTGGAGGAAGCCTGGCCTGTCGGTGTCTCCTCTCCAGTGTACCTACGGGATCAAGTCTCCTAGCCCGAGGCTTGGTTTCAGGATCATTCGGCAATTCAACTTCTAATACTAGTAAGTTCATTGTTATTATTGTTCTTTGGTTTACAAGTTTACTTTATTCACTTCGCGTTGGGAATAGAGTAATCGTTCTTTAGCATAAGCGTGGTGCTTAGGCTAGGTTCACTTGTAGATGCTCCCTATTCGGCCCGGAACCGTGGTAGTAGTGAGGGAAGTGACAATCCCTTTATTACCTTTGTAATCCACTTCCCGTTGGTAGGTAAGGTAGGTCCTTTGTGCCCGGTTTAGCATCCTCTGCGGTGTCTTTTCCTCGGTACCCCCTTAGAACAAGTAGTCTCAAATTTTGCCATAGGTTAGAAGAAGACTCGACGAAGGAGTTCTCTCTATATCGCTTAATTCTCACTTGACTAGCAGCCCGGGGGTAGAAGTAAAGATCGGGTTAGTCTATTGCACGTTTTCTCCTAGCGAGATAAAAACAAATACGATACTCGGGACTTATCTCCCGGGTGAAGTGCTCACCGATATCCGTGCGCTTGCAGATTATTTCTCTTTGATTCTTTCGTGTGCGTATCTAGTGTCAACAAGCATTTCTGGCGCCGTTGCCGGGGATAAAGACGGTCTGCTTAGATAACCTAAATCTTGCTCTACCTTGTACCTATACTTTTACTTTTTTCTATCACTTTACTTGTCCGTACATTTTATCTTTTTCTATCCTTATGGATAATTTAAATTCCATTCCTACCTTTCAATTTTCTGCACCCACGGAGACCAGCCTAGTGCCACATGAGTCATCACAACCTATCCAAACACCTAGCTATAGGCTGAGTTCGCGGTTGATTGCATTGGTCCAAAGCCTATCCTTTTCAGGAGAAGGAGACGAAAACCCTTACCTTCATATTAGAGACTTTGAGCAAACATGTGACTGTCTTCGAATAGAGGGCATGTCCGACAAAACCCTCCGTTGGAAGCTATTTCCTTTCTCATTAAAGGGAAAAGCTAGACAATGGTATGATAAAGCTGTAGGTAAGCAACAAGGGGATTGGGGATCCCTACGCTCCAACTTTTGCCTAGATTTCTATCCCATCTCCCAAATCATCGACCTTAGAGTCAAGGTTCTGACTATTAAACAAGAACCTGAAGAATCTTTGGCCTCATCCTGGAATCGTTTTACTACACTTTTAGCATCGAGCCCGGACCTTAGTCTACCGAGATCCCATTCTTTTACAACATTTTTATAAAGGTCTCGAGTAGAGACAAGAGAAAATTGCTCGACACAACTTCGGGAGGATCATTCTTGCATATCTCTGCCGAGAAAGCAAGATCAATCCTAGACCAAATTCTATCCAAGTGAATTAGACTACCTCCTAGAAGTAGAACCTCAAGTAGCCGAAGCCAAACCTTTGCCGATACACCATCAACTTCAGACTAACCCATGTCTTGAGCAAGACAAGGAAGACATTCCACTTCCCGATTTTATGCTAGATATTGAACCTGATGTGTTTTCTGATTTTGGAAACATCTTCAACTATCACACAGTGAAGAAGCCACAAGGCAAATATTACCCAATCAAGCCATGCAATATTGATGAGGATATTCCATCAGAAAAAACCTCAGGAGAGTTGGTGTCTGTTATAAGCAATGAATGGCTAGAAGAGTCAGAGCTTTCCTCTGAAATAATTCATTTGAATTCATCTTCTCTTCCCATTCATTGCATGATTAACAAAGATCACATAGACGCTCTCTATGATCCAGTTGTGGGTATAAATATCATGTCTACCACACTAGCAAAATATTTGCAGAGAGACATGACATTAACCCCAACAGTGAAGTTCATAAGAAATCTTTCAAGACAAATTCTTCCCTGTTTAGGAATCCTACATGTCCAACCACTACGGGTAGAAGGAACCCCTGTTCACTTAAGCTTTTATGTCTTTGACATTGGGGATTTCCACCTATTGATAGGACAACCATTTAGAAGACTTCTTTATGAAGGACAAACTGGGAAACTAAGCATTTGTTTAGGCAAGAAACTCCAGTTTCAATGTCCATTTCACACTCTTTAAATGCTAGGACCGAGCCCTATCCGCATTATGATCCATTGGAGGAATTTAGAGCAGCTTCTCTAGAATTCCTAGTTAAACCAGAATTAGAAGACGAAGCTAGATTCTTCATAGAAGAAGAAGCTGACCCTTCTGAGAATGAACCTTTAGATGAGTTCACCTTACCACCTAGGCCTCCTATTGAGTTCAAACCCTTACCAGCCGGTCTTAGATATGCCTTTCTAGGAAACGATCCAGAGTCTCCTGTCATCATAAGTGATGCTCTCACTCAGGAGCAAACTTTTCACTTAATGGCTGTCCTAGAAAAACATCAAAAAGCTTTTGGCTACTCACTCCAGGACCTCAAAGGAATTAGTCCTGCTCTTTGTACCCATCGCATTCCCACAGATCCTGATGTTCCACCATCTAGAGAACCCCAACGTAGACTCAATAATGCGATGAGGGAAGTTGTTAAGAAAGAAGTTTTAAAACTGTTGCACACCGGGATTATTTACCCCGTGCCACACAGTGAGTGGGTCAGCCCTGTCCAAGTTGTGCCTAAAAAGGGAGGCATGATTGTTGTCCAAAATGAGAAGAATGAGTTAATACCTCAAAGAACCGTCACAGGATGGCGAATGTGCATAGATTATAGAAAGCTTAATAAGGCAACCAGAAAGGATCACTTTCCTTTTCCTTTCATCGATGAGATGCTAGAGCGATTAGCCAACCATTCTTATTTTTGCTTCCTTGATGGATATTCTGGATATCATCAAATCCTAATGATCAAAATAAAACAACCTTTACATGCCCTTATGGAACCTTTGCTTATCGTATGATGTCTTTTGGGTTATGTAATGCGCCAGCTTCTTTTCAACAATGTATGATGTCTATATTTTCTGATATGATTGAAAAGATTATGGAAGTTTTCATGGATGATTTTTCTGTTTATGGAAAAACTTTTGATGAGTGTCTTGAAAACATAGATCGAGTTTTGCAAAGGTGTGAGGGAAAACACTTAGTCCTTAATTGGGAAAAGTGTCATTTTATGGTTAGAGAAGGAATAGTGCTAGGACACTTAGTGTCTGAAAGAGGCATCGAGGTAGATAGAGCCAAAATAGAAGTAATTGAGCAACTACCTCCTCCTATCAATGTGAAGGGAATTAGAAGTTTCCTTGGCCATGCTAGTTTTTATCGTAGATTCATAAAAGATTTCTCTTTCATTGCTAGACCTCTTACCCGCTTATTAGCCAAGGATGTTCCTTTTGATTTTGATGATACCTGCTTACAATCATTTGAGATCCTTAAGAAAGCACTTATCTCTGCTCCAATCATTCAACCCCCGGATTGGACTTTACCTTTTGAAATTATGTGTGATGCAAGTGACTACGCTGTAGGGGCAGTGTTAGGACAGACTAAGGATAAGAAGCATCATGTGTTGTTTCGGCCCTTTGGGGTTGCACCCCCTGAAGGACCAAAACAGGTGACAATGGAAACGTAGAAGTACAAAACGAAACGAACAACACGAACCTTATATTCCTTGTGCTCCGGCTAAAACGCACGGAGTCCAGAAGTCCCTTACAACGTCCCCCGGGGGTCTATTTATAGGAAGTCGTGTTGCATTTTGTACAAGAATGCCCCGGCAACCCTAATTTCAACGTACGGAGCGGCCGACACGGGCGGATACAAGTAAATGGCCCAAGGGCCCACGCTTGCCCGATTAACCACCGACCAGGACACATTCGGGCTTTCCTTCCCGCCCGGCCGCCAAATGCGTCCGGGCTCGCGCGAATGCGCGTCTTCCCGCTTCTCGGGGCCCTCCGTCCCGGGGCCTGATGTCGCACCGAATGCGCGCCTGCTCGCGCTATCGGGGTTTTCTCCTGGCGCCCGTAAATGCCGAATGCGCGTCTTCCCGCGCTATCGGGACCATCCGTCCCGGGGCCTGATGTCGCACCGACGCGCGCCGCTCGCGCTTATCGGGGTTTTCTCCTCGGCGCCGTCGACGCCGAATGCGCGTCATCCCGCGGCTATCGGGGCCATCCGTCCCGGGCTCGATGTCGCACCGAATGCGCGCCCGCTCGCGCTATCGGGGTTTTCTCCCATGTACTGCGCACACCAAACATATGAGGCGCACACGATTAGGGGGGACGGGGTGGCCAATTCCACTCCTGCCCCCAACAGTAGCCCTCCGGTCTTGCCCGGAATGGGCGGCCCCTTCCGGGCAAGGCCGCCAAAACGCTGACACGCCGAATGTGTTTTTGCCGAAAGTGCAAAGCGGCCGAAGAGACGCTATCTCGCCGAGTATGACCGTACCGAATGTGCCAGCGCCGCCCCCAGGATGAGGAGACGGTTTTTTTTTTTTTTGGCTCGATTCGCGCGAAACGACCCCTCGATTCGCGTGAAACGACGCGTCGCCTCCCCCCACGGCCACCCCCTGCCTATAAAAGGCAAAGACGCGGAGGGGGCGGGCACTTTGCCCCTGCGCTCTCGACGCCGACGCATTCGAGGAACGCTTTCGGTCTCCGCATCCGGAACTTCCTCCAAATTCGGTAAGGTGTAAATATGCGGTTTCGTTTCTTTTCGTTGGTTAGGTTTCCGGGGTTGGGTTTGGGGGCTTTGGGAAAGGTGAGCAAGTTGCTTTCGGCTCTATTGAACGCATTCTCGTTTTTCTTCATAGCTCGGAAGCCAGGGCACCCATTCGGAGCAAACGCCTATGTCCGAAAGCTCCTCATCCGGGATTCGGTTGGAGCGGCCCACGACACCGCATCCGGGCTTTCTTCCTTTTGCGCCGAACTTGCTGCCCAACTCGCACAATCCGGGGCCGAAAATATGTCGCATGACTCGGGGGTCACTTGGGAGAACCTGAACTTGTAAAACCTATTCGCGCTATAGCACCCGCAATATCGGCGCCCGTGGTCGATTTACCTCCCGGAGAAACCGGCGGTGGTCGGGGAGCGCTGGAATGGCACATGAAGAAGATGCCGAATCTGAGACTATAATGGGGCCGAAGGGAGCGCGGCGACGGTGCCGGATGGGGGTGATGGAGTCAAATGGCCTGCCCGGAAGCCGCCGGGTCAGGATTGAAGGGCACACCGGCATTATTTGCCGATCCAAGATTGACGAGGAGCGACTGGACTCATACCAGCGCAACGGGCTTCTCAGCGCATTCGAGCGCGAAAGGAGCCGGGCGCCGGGGGATGAAGTGATCCCGAATCCGGAACCGTACGAGGCGGTCGTGTTCCGCGACTTCTTTATAGCCGGATTGAGATTTCCATTGGTTCCGTTTTTCGGGGCCGTTCTGCGAAAATTCCGTTTGCAGATCCACCACCTTACACCGAATGCGATCGCTCGGCTCAGCATATATGCCATGGCCATGAAGATGATGGGCCACGAGCCGAGTGTAGCCCATTTCGTGAAGTACCACTGCACCCACTTCCACTCGAAAGTGGGGAAGGTCGACGGGCGGCCCAATATTCGCGCCGAATATGGGTCTTACATCTTCGTGCCGGCTCCAGGGCAGGAGCGGAACTGTCTGGTGCCCACCTTTAAAGAAAAATGGGAGGACTGGAACAAATACTGGTTCTACATTCGCGTTGCCTCGGACGAAGAGGTGGAAGCTGCTCAAAGAGTTAGGCGCCGCCGGGCGAACCCCTTGGTGTCTTTGATGACCGTGATGATTGGAGAGAAACATCCACCTCACGACGATTTCGGTCCAGCTGACCACGCCGCCGCGGAAGCGTATGCTTTGACCGCCCGGCCCGACGGATCGGCGAGACCCGGAGAGGAGATGATTGCTTTGGACGAGTGGCCCTTATGTGATCTGGTGAAGTTCGAGCCTATTCGGGACATAAATGGCTATCGAGGTCCCGACTTCCTTCTGGAGCGCCCTGATCATTTTGATTCGGATGCTGCGTACTTGGCCGCGCTGGAGAAAAAAGCTACCCGATTGTGCGGGCCATACGGAGAAAGGGAGCACAAGAAAAAGATGCTCCAGCTTGGCGACTCCCCTAGGAAAAACCGTGCCTTGGAGTGCATGGGTATACCCTATTCGGAGAGGCCTCCACCGGCTCCTAAAGCGTCCAAGGCCAAGGCCGGTGACAAGACACGAGCCGAGGCCGCGCGCCGAGCGGCTCGGTTCGGTGCCCCCCGAGCGGCCGGCACCTATTCGGCGCGCTCCTCCTTCCGCGCCGATTCGAGCAACTACAACGGCTGCGGCCGAGAAAAGAAAACGCGCGCAGCAAAACCGAGAGCGCCCGGAACCAGAGACCCGCGACGTTCAGGTATGCCGTGAAATGGCTGGACGATTATGGACTAAGCCGCTTAAACGCAGCGCTAAGTTCTCTTTGGATTTCTTGAGGGTCCCGGAACCGCTGCATGCCGAAATGGTAGAGCTAGAGCTGCTTTTCGCATTAGGGGATAGTTGTTGTATTCATGTTTCGGGCGACGTAAACTAATCTGACGGTTTCGGCTTATGCTTTGCAGTACGATACCGCGCGGGCCGAGCTCGATGGCCGGGACACGGAAGAAAATCTCTGACCCGTGCCGCCTACCTCCGAAAGCGCACCCAACGCTGAGCTCCCTGGGCGTCAGCTTAAAAGGCCGGAGACGCCTCCGGGCGCTTTCGCGATGACAAAAAGACCCAAGGCCACGGGTGTACCTGCGGCCGGAGCGGCGCCTCGCTCCAATGCCGCCACCTCGCTTCCGCGGAGCGTCCCGTCCGCTTCGGACCGAACCCGAATCCGGCCGGGAGACCCGGTAAGTCCCGATTCCACCGCGAGCTAAGTCGCATGACCCCGAAACCGCGGCGTGTGCTCTATTTGGACATGGCGAGGCTCTCCTTAGAGCGAGCCCCAGACGAATGCGACCACATGCGCGTGTATTCGGGGTGCTCATCTCCCGAAGACACGAGCCCAGACCGTGAAAGGACTTACCAACTTGCTCGTGCTCTAGGGGCGGCTTCGGACGCCCGCTTAATCGCGGGGGTGGACTGCCGCGCGAGTGGCGTGCTGCCGGCGCGGCGGGTGTCGCTTTGCGGACCCGGTGCAGCACCTCCTTTAGTGCCACCACCACCGAAAGGGATTTGGCCAAGGTGGATCGCCTGGAGCTCCTCTCGGCTATCAACTTCCACGCGATTTCTGTAAGTTGTCGATCCCGAATGATCGAAGTCTTTTCCTATTCGGGTTGTTTACATTCTCACTCTTTTTTTCTCGCGGCAAAAACTGTTATAAGTGCTGCGCTCGCCAAGTAGGATTGCGCCGCGGTCGCTTTCATTGAGTCTAAACTCACCGAAAGCGAAGCCGAGGTGCGCAGGCTGAAGGAGGAGTTGGCGCAAGCGCGCACCGAACTTGATAGGGAGAAAGCTGCGCGCGAGGAGGCCGAAGCGGACGCCTGGACCGCCAGGACCGAAAGGAACACCCAGAACCAGCTACAATGTCTTGTGGCATTTGCACCGAATACGGTCGCAGTTTAACTATCCGGTCGTTTTCCTACGCGATTATGTTACCACTTTCGTTCATACGGCGCATTCGACGGCTCGCTTAGTTTTGGAGACTCAGAACGCCGGAGCCGCGAATAGATCCCTGGAATAATTCTTGTTTAGCGCACAACCTTTGCGTGAAACGCCGCGTCCGCCCTTAGTTTAAAACGGTGGCGTGCGCATTCGGGACAATTCCTCAATAGGCCCCCCGGCGTTGCATGCGGTCTTAGAGCGCCGCCCCCCGAATTGAACGGTGGAGGGCGTATTCGGGAATTTTAGAGTTAAGCCCTCCATCGTTTCGTGGAGTCTTAGAGCGCCCCCCGAATTTGAGCGGTGGAGGGCGCATTCGGGAAACTTTCTCGCTAAGCCCTCCAGCGTTGTGTGGAGACTTAGAGCGCCGCCCCCCCGAACTTGAGTGGTGGAGGGCGCATTCGGGAAAATTTCTCGCTAAGCCCTCCAGCGTTGTGTGGAGACTTAGAGCGCCGCCCCGAATTTGAGCGGTGGAGGGCGCATTCGGGAAAATTTCGTGCTAAGCCCTCCAGCGTTGTGTGGAGACTTAGAGCGCCGCCCCCCCGAACTTGAGCGGTGGAGGGCGCATTCGGGAAAATTTCTCGCTAAGCCCTCCAGCGTTGTGTGGAGACTTAGAGCGCCGCCCCGAACTTGAGCGGTGGAGGGCGCATTCGGGAAAATTTCTCGCTAATCCATCCAGCATTTGTTTTCACATAGAGTTTGTTATGGTCGTTACAAAGTGCATATGCGTTCTGCGCAGCCGCTGAGTGGAACTCTGTATGGCCCTATTGGCTGGTACTGGATGAGTCCTATCTCGAAGTGGTAGGACTCAGCTTCCAACACCCGAATAGGTGCGCCTGTGCCCTTTCTCGTTTACGGGCGGGTAGAGCACTAAACCTCATCCATTGACTATACCCTGGCCTTATGTTTGCCCCACGCTTGCCGTGGGCTGGAATCCCGAATATGGACTAGTCGCCGTGCGAGAGCCGGAACTTCCGGTCATGCTTGGGAATAGGGAGGCGCGCGATTCTCGCGCATCTACGCTATTGCGCGCTTGCTGCTTTTGCTTAGGCAGTCGATTCGACCCTGGCTGCGCCTAACTGCTCCAAGCTCACAACTGAAACGGGAGGACTAGTACCGACTCCCCTCCTGACTCCTCCCGAGTTGAACCTGGCTGTGCCTACTTGCTCAGCGCTCACAACTGAAACGGGAGGACGAGTGCTGGCTCCTTTCCTGACTCCTCTCATTTCTATTAACCTTAGCTTTGGGGCGGGATGAGTTTGTTCTGACCGGCATGGTTTTGCATTATGGGGGGTGTTATGTATATATAATACTGCTTGGGTCATAGTGCCGTGAAACACCGTACATTTGTTAGGTGAGTCATAAATTTAACCCGTCTTAGAGGCTGAGTGGCTAGGTTATATAATCGGGTCCAAACTCTTGGTTTTTATCATGGCTGCAAAGACCTTGATTTTTGCTTTAGCAACCGCATACCCCGCTTAAGTCGTCTTTGGAATGGGAGGTTTTGGGATTTGCGGTGTCGCGAGGCCAAATGCTGCATTCACTACTCGGCCCTCACTAACCATATCTCGGCGTAGGCTTTCGGCCCTTTTGCTTGTAATGTACGACGCATTCGGGTGACGTTTGCCCGATCATGGTGCAGTACAGCGCTCCTTTCGAGAGTCCGAGGAGCTGTAGTCACGCATATTCTCGAGGCATTGCTCGATGTAGAGGGTTTGTTGCTCTTGATTGTGAGATTAAACGCCACAAGCGCTTCCGGTGTAATTACAAGATCCGAATATGATGAATAAGAAGTTTGAGCTTGCGAGATGAAAATTGCTTGTTTGCAACTCATTCGGCCTCTTGCCAATTTCGCGATACTTCAGCATTTTTGCCGAGTTCGCTGCAGCGTTTTGTTTCGCGCATTTGGGTTGTTTGGCGCATTCGTGATGCTTCAGCGTTTTGCTTGAGTTTACTAGCCGTTTTTGGCTTTTGGTTGCTTGCAACGACAAAAACTTCTCCAATAGGGTCGATGACACATATGGCACCGACTTTTTTGGATCGGAGAAAACGTTACGCATCCACACTTTAGGGGAAACGTGAATTGAAAAGTATTAAACAGGGGTACATAGGGACGCCTCATTAAAAAACCTCACACCTCCGAAAAGGCTTCCCCTGCGAGGAAAAAGAGCGCGCCCCCCGAATTGTGTTCCGGAATTAAGAAAAGAAAATTACAACCCCCGTGGGGCAATTTCATGGGTAAAAGCGGCGTAGGTTGTCGGCGTTCCGGTGTGGGCTGGACTCGTGCCGTCCTCCTTCACCCGGCGTGTAGACTCCTTCTTTTACCATTCTCGCGACGATGTACGGCCCGTACCACGGCGATTGCAATTTGCCTTGCTTGTCGGGTTGCCGAATAAGGACCATATCTCCTGGGTTGATGACCTGCCTCAGCACTTTTTTATCTCTCCAAGTCTTTGTTTCCTGATGGTATCTGTCGAGGTTTTCCGCCGCCTGTAGCCTAAGCGAGTCAGCCGTTTCGAGCTGAGTGTATCGTTGTTCTGGGGTAGTGGCCATGATCTCAGTTCGAAAAGATCCCAGCCGAACCTCTTCTGGGGTAACGGCTTCTTCCCCGAAGAGAAGTCTGAAAGGCGTGAAACCGGTTGCGCGCGACTTGGATATATTGTGCCCCCAAACCATAGCTGTTAACTCTTGAGCCCATCTACCTTTCTTCTCGGTGTTTTCGAGGGTCTTTGATATGGTAGTGAAAATGTCACCGTTGACCCGTTCTACCGCGCCGTTCGATTCTCGGGTGATTTATCGAAGCAAACGTCGGTTTGATCCCCGTCTTCACGTAAAGTTCTCGAACTTGGTGCCGTCAAACCGCTTCCCGTTGTCCACTCGTTATGTAGGATGGTACCCGAATCTGGATGATTCTCTCGCCACACAAAGTTGACTAAGGTGCCGGATGATATTGTCGCCAACGCCTTAGCTTCAACCCATTTGGTGAAGTATTCCAGTGCCACGGCGTGAATTTCGATTTCCCGGCGCCGGCGGAAGCGGTCCGACTATGTCGATGCCCCATCTCTGCGGCCAAGTTGGGCATATCGGGAGGTTAGATTTGCTTTGGGGCCCTCGGTATTTTGCGAACTTCGGCAGCCCGGCACGATTTCACCAATCGCTTGGCGTCCTCGATAGCGGTTGGCCAATAAAAGCCTTGTCTCATTGCCCCGTGAGCGATTTCATGCGGACCTCTATGGGCCCCGCAAGTTCCCGAATGTATGTCGTGCAAAAGCCGGACCCCCTCGTTCCGGGCCGATGCACTTCGAGTGGCGCTACGACTCCCTCCTTGTAAAGATTCTCTCCGATTATGGAGTATTGCTTGGTTCCTGACTCCATCCTTTGCCGTCGCTTCCCCGTCTCCGGCTCATAAGTTCCGAAATGAATGCCCATATCGGTGCTCTCCGGTCGTCACTCGCGATAGCGTGAATTACCGCCGCCGGTTGCTCCTCCTCCATCCGCACCGCGCGGCCGTCAAGACTTGGTAGAAAACATCGGCGGGCAAGGGAGTGTTCGGGCCGGCTTTTGCCGGCGAATCTGCCTCTGTGTTGTCTCGCCCTTGGAATGTATTGCGAGTGAAACCAAGGAAGTATTTCTCCATTCGCCGGACGGCCTCCGGATACCCGGCCGAGCCGGTTCCTTTCTTTGTGTATTCCTTTCGGATGTGCCCCACAATTACTTGCGAATCAGACTTGATGACGCATCTGCGGATTCCTAGCGCTCGGAGTTTCCTGAGACCCAGCAGAACTGCCTCGTATTCGGCTGTGTTGTTGGTGGTGCGATATTGTAATCTTGCAGCGTATCGCAGCTTTGGGCCGGCTGGAGGTGTCAATACCGCGGATATGCCCGCTCCAGCTGAACACCAGGCTCCATCCGTGTGCACTGTCCATTCTGGTTCCTCGAAGCTGAGAGCGTGTTATCCCCACAAGGGGTCCAATCTGCGATGAAGTCCGCTATGACCTGCGATTTGATGGCCGATCTCGTGCTCGAAGTCAATGACATATTCATTCGGCTCGAAGCCCACTTGCCTATCCGTCCTACCGCCTCTGCGTTTACGAACAGGGCGTCTAGGGGGCCGACGAGACAAGACCCGAATGTGGTGAGCCCGAAAATAGTGCTTGAGCTTCCGCGACGCCATGACCACCGCATACGCGATTTTCTCCAGCTCGGAATAGTTTGCCTTCGCGATGTCAAAGCTTCGATACAAAGTAGATTGGGAACCGCCGTAACTTCCCCTCGTTCTCTTTTTCTTCCACCGGACCGCGCTCACCGCGGGCCGGGGGATGCTTTGCTACATATAGTAGCAAGATCGCATCCGGCGATGGGCTCGATAATGTCGTGGCCTTTGACGGGTAGGCTTTTAGGTCATCGAATGCGCGTTGCCGATCGGGGCCCCATCCGAAACCTTCGAATTTTTTAGGATGCGGAAAAACGGAAGTCCCCGTTCCGCGCTTTCGGATATGAACCTCCCTAGAGCGGCGATCCCGCCCAGGTGAGCTTCGCACCTGCTTCTTAGTCTCGGGCGGTCTCATGTTTACAATAGCGGCAATCTTGTCCGGGTTAGCTTCTATGCCTCGGCCGATACTGACATCCCAACATCTTGCCCTTGCTAACCCCGAATATGCATTTTTCCGGGTTTAGCTTCAGCGCTTGCTCGAAGGTTCACAAAAGTTTCCTTTAGATCCTCGATGTGTGTGCTTTTTTTATCGCTCTTCACCACTATATCGTCCACGTATGCGACTAGGTTTTTCCTCTTTTTCGCTCCCTAAAGACCTCGTCTGTCATTCGGGAGAAAGTAGGGCTGCATTGCGCGGTCCCTCGGGCATGCGCTTGTAGCAAAAGGTCCCCCCGGGAGTGATAAAACTTGTTTTCTCTTGATCCTCTTCATTCAGCCATATCTGATGGTACCCCGAGAAACAATCCAATAAACTTAACAGCTCGCAACCCGACGCGATATCGACCGGCTTGTCGATCCGCGGTAGTGGGTATGGGTCTTTAGGGCAATGTTTGTTTAGATCTCGTGAAATCCACGCACATGCGCCATTTGCCGCTTTTCTTCTTGACCATTACCACATTGGCTAGCCATTCCGGATCTTGCACCGGCCTTATCACATCTCGCGTCCAAAAGCCTTCTTTGCACTTCATGCGCCGCCGCGTCTGCTCTTTCGGATGACATCTTCCTCAACTTTTGCTTCCTTGGCTTTGCTTTGTTTTGCTAACGTTGAGACTGTCTTTGCCGTGCTAGTTCCCCGTCAACCCCCTTGAGGTCTTTAGTGGTCCACGCGAATACGTCCTTGTTCTCAGCCAGAAATGCTAGCAGCTCCGAAGCGTCCTGTTCCGACAGACTTGCCCCGATATGCACGCTCTGATCCGGGCGGTTTGCCGATAGAGGCACCCTTCTCGTGCCCTCGTCCGGCTCTGCTCTCCGCTCTTTCCGCTCTGGGGCTTCATTATCGTCCTCTTTCCTTGCAGGCTTTTTTACCTCGTGCACCATGCTGTATCCCGGTATAGGTTTGCCATCTATCTTTCTGGCTGCGATTTGATCGCCATGCACCGTGATTACCCCGAAAGGGGAGGGCAACTTCATGCACAAGTAGCTCTGCTTGATTATGATGTCAAACTTGTTTATGATCCCTCTTCCGAAGATTGCCGTATATGGGTATTCCATTTGTACCACATCGAACGATATCTCTTCCGCCCGCACTTTCTCTCCTTCGCTGAACGCTACCGTGAGTGTCTTCTTCCCAAGTGCGTCTATTTTCTTGCCACCAAAACCGAATAGGGCATTGCCCGCCTGATCAAGCGATCGCCTGTCGAGTTTCATGCTGTCGTATGCTTTGGTGAACAAGATGTCCGCCGAACTCCCATTGTCAATCAGAATGTTGTGCAAGGTGTACCCGGCTCTGAAAGCAGTGGCCACGAAAGCGTCATAGTGCGGGTAATCCCGGACCTGATTATCTTCTTCAGTGAAGGTGATGGGCTGGAGCTTCCACGCGGCCCGATTCGGGGAAGAGCGGCTGATGATACTGCCAACACGCGCCTTTGATATTCTCTTCGCGTTCTCTTGCTGTCGTGCTCTATATTGGAACCTCCAATGATGGCGTATATGTGCCCGTTGGATGGCATCACATTCGCGGGTGCTACAGTGTGTACGATCTGCAACTCGTTGGAAGTTTCTTGCTTTGCTGCCTGTTGCTGCTGCTGTCTATTCTCGGTAGGCGCTGAGGAAGAAGCCACAGCCGATACTGGCATCGGATGCGCAATCATCGGCTGCTGGTATTGTTGGTACTGCATGCTTGGTGACCCCCCCAATGTGCATGAACATGTGGGGCGAGGTACGGATTCCCCGGCTGCCCAGACTGGAAGGCGGCCATTTGATGGGGGAAAGCGTAATGTTGTGACGGTGCTGTGTGGAATAAGTGCTTTGTGGGTTCGGACTTCCCTGTAGCGTCATCTCTTTCCTTCGCTCTTTGGCCTCGCGTGTGTATTTGCGGTCCCCGGTGAAATGTCCCTAGTTTTCGCCACACACGCAACAATATGGCGTTTTCGGGCGCCACCATTGCGCCCTCGACCTCGTCCGCCTCTCGTTAGCACGACCCCCCGGTTCGATGTCCTCCTCCCGGGTTTCATGAAACCGGCTATCGTTTTGCTTCGGGGTGCGGGGTTGGATGACTCCTCCCGAAGGTTGTTGACATAACCTTGATTCTGTCCCCACTTCGCGATTCCGCCGGGGTGTTTTGTTTGAGGCTATTTCTTGATACCTTGCGCTTCGCAGTCTTCCTCGAAATGGCGAATTTTCTCATCTCATCGAACAACCGCTTTACGCTTTGGGTACCTCCTGGTCAACACTTCGGCGCACGGCCCAATTTTGAGGCCTCGATGGCCGAAGCGATGACCGTTTCATCGACACATTCGGGACTTGTGCCCGCATCCGGATGATGCGTTCCGGTACTTGGCCATTGGCTCGTCATCCGGTTGATACAAAGTGAGCAGATCCATAATGGTTTTCTTGTCGGTTTGAAGCCCCCGAAATGTTGCCAGCGGCTCCTCTTTCGCCCGCCTCCATGACCGAATGGATAATGGACGCGGGGACATGTACCAATCATGTGCCACGTCTTGCATTGCCGAATCAAAGTCTTGGCCGATAAGGATTCGTTGCCTCTGCCGAATATACTGCAGCCTCGTAACTTGATATGAACCTTCGGGATTGGATTTGCCATTGAAGTGCGGGATTTTGGGCTTGTACCCGGTGGCCATGGGTACTTTTGGAGCTCGGGGACAAAGGGGACGCCATGTCAACCATATCCGGGCCCCTTGCACGAGGCCGAACCCGGATATCGACCTCGCTCTCGGTTTCGGTTCTTGCTCCAAGTGCCTGAATCTCCCGCTGTAACCTTTCTGCTTCTCTTGCTGCGTGATCGACCGCTACCTGGGTCGCTGTTATCCTGTTTCTTGCTTCGATGTCTCCTTGCAACTGGTCATGGTATGCCTTTAGCTCTTCGATTCTGTTCTCCGTGCTCATCCAGCGGCTTTAACGGCTTGGAATTCTGCGACATCGGTCGTCCACCGCATTCGGGGCTCTTGGGTCCGGGTCAGCCTCCGCGTCTTCCTCCGCCCCCTCGGCGACTACGGCTTCCACATTGGGCGGGATCGGCGTTCCGTCACCAAGCTTCCGACCGCATTTTCTTCGGTGGCCGGATCGGCCGCGGGGCGTCGGGTTCGGTGGCGGAGGCGCCGCCCCGATGCGGGGCCGGGAGTACCGGATCTCGAACCGGCTATTGCTTTGAAGGAATGATCTCGTCGATGGTCGGCATTTGCTTTCTTGAACTTCTACCTTTTCCCTTGGGTGGCATGACAAGTCCGGGCGACAACCACGGTGGGCGCCAATGTTGTTTCGGCCCTTTGGGGTTGCACCCCCTGAAGGACCAAAACAGGTGACAATGGAAACGTAGAAGTACAAAACGAAACGAACAACACGAACCTTATATTCCTTGTGCTCCGGCTAAAACGCACGGAGTCCGAGTCCCTTACAACGTCCCCGGGGGTCTATTTATAGGAAGTCGTGTTGCATTTTGTACAAGAATGCCCCGGCAACCCTAATTTCAACGTACGGGAGCGGCCGACACGGCGGGGACAAGTAAATGGCCCAAGGGCCCACGCTTGCCGGTTAACCACCGACCAGGACACATTCGGGCTTTCCTTCCTGCCTGGCCGCCAAATGCGTCCAGGCTCGCGCCGAATGCCCGTCTTCCCGCGCTATCGGGGCCCTCCGTCCCGGGGCCTGATGTCGCACCGAATGCGCGCCTGCTCGCGCTATCGGGGTTTTCTCCTGGCGCCCGTAAACGCCCGAATGCGCGTCTTCCCGCGCTTATCGGGACCATCCGTCCCGGGGCTCGATGTCGCACCGACCGCGCGCGCCGCGCTTATCGGGGTTTTCTCCCCGCGCCCGTCGACGCCGAATGCGCGTCATCCCGCTTATCGGGGCCATCCGTCCCGGGCCTGATGTCGCACCGAATGCGCGCCTGCTCGCGCTATCGGGGTTTTCTCCTGTACCTGCGCACACCAAACATATGAGGCGCACACGATTAGGGGGGACGGGGTGGCCAATTCCACTCCTGCCCCCAACAGTAGCCCTCCGGTCTTGCCCGGAATGGGCGGCCCCTTCCGGGCAAGGCCGCCAAAACGCTGACACGCCGAATGTGTTTTTGCCGAAAGTGCAAAGCGGCCGAAGAGACGCTATCTCGCCGAGTATGACCGTACCGACGAATGTGCCAGCGCCGCCCCCGGATGAGGAGACGGTTTTTTTTTTTTGCCTCGATTCGCGCGAAACGACGCCTCGATTCGCGTGAAACGACGCGTCGCCTCCCCCCACGGCCGCCCCCGCCTATAAAAGGCAAAGACACGGGAGGGGCGGGCACTTTGCCCCCGCGCTCTCGACCCGACGCATTCGAGGAACGCTTTCGGTCTCCGCATCCGGAACTTCCTCCAAATTCGGTAAGGTGTAAATATGCAGTTTCGTTTCTTTTTCGTTGGTTAGGTTTCCGGGGTTGGGTTTGGGGGCTTTGGGAAAGGTGAGCGAGTTGCTTTCGGCTCTATTGAACGCATTCTCGTTTTTCTTCATAGCTCGGAAGCCTGGGCACCCATTCGGAGCAAACGCCTATGTCCGAAAGCTCCTCATCCGGGGATTCGGTTGGAGCGGCCCACGACACCGCATCCGGGCTTTCTTCCTTTTGCGCCGAACTTGCTGCCCAACTCGCACAATCCGGGGCCGAAAATATGTCGCATGACTCAGGGGTCAGCTTGGGAGAACCTGAACTTGTAAAATCTATTCGCGCTATAGCACCTCGCAATATCGGCGCCCGTGGTCGATTTACCTCCCGGAGAAACCGGCAAAGGGTCGGGGGAGCGCCGGAATGGCACATGAAGAAGATGCCGAATCTGCGAGACTATAATGGGGCCGAAGGGAGCGCGGCGCGGTGCCGGATGGGGGTGATGGAGTCGAATCGGGCTCCGCCCGGAGAAGCCGCCGGGTCGGGATTGAAGGGCACACCGGCATTATTTGCCGATCCAAGATTGAAGAGGAGCGATCGGACTCATACCGAGCGCAACGGGCTTCTCGAGCGCATTCGAGCGCGAAAGGAGCCGGGCGCCGGGGGATGAAGTGATCCCGAATCCGGAACCGTACGAGGCGGTCGTGTTCCGCGACTTCTTTATAGCCGGATTGAGATTTCCATTGGTTCCGTTTTTCGGGGCCGTTCTGCGAAAATTGCGTCTGCAGATCCACCACCTTACACCGAATGCGATCGCTCGGCTCGATATATGCCATGGCCATGAAGATGATGGGCCACGAGCCGAGTGTAGCCCATTTCGTGAAGTACCACCGCACCCACTTCCACTCGAAAGTGGGGAAGGTCGACGGGCGGCCCAATATTCGCGCCGAATATGGGTCTTACAACTCGTGCCGGCTCCTGTGGCCGGAGCCCGAACTGTCAGTGCCCACCTTTAAAGAAAATGGGAGGACTGGAACAAATACGGTTCTACATTCGCGTTGCCTCGGACGAAGAGGTGGAAGCTGCTCAAAGAGTTAGGCGCCGCCGGGCGAACCCCTTGGTGTCTTTGATGACCGTGATGATTGGAGAGAAACATCCACCTCACGACGATTTCGGTCCAGCTGACCACGCCGCCGCGGAAGCGTATGCTTTGACCGCCAGCCGGCAGATCAGCCGAGACCTGGCAGAGGAGATGATTGCTTTGGACGAGTGGCCCTTATGTGATCTGGTGAAGTTCGAGCCTATTCGGGACATAAATGGCTATCGAGGTCCCGACTTCCTTCTGGAGCGCCCTGATCATTTTGATTCGGATGCTGCGTACTTGGCCGCGCTGGAGAAAAAAGCTACCCGATTGTGCGGGCCATACGGAGAAAGGGAGCACAAGAAAAAGATGCTCCAACTTGGCGACTCCCCTAGGAAAAACCGTGCCTTGGAGTGCATGGGTATACCCTATTCGGAGAGGCCTCCACCGGCTCCTAAAGCGTCCAAGGCCAAGGCCGGTGACAGCGCTGACGAGCCTGAGGCCAGCGCGCCGAGCGGCTCAGTTTCGGGTGCCCCTAGGCCGGCACCTATTCGGCGCGCTCCTCCTTCCGCGCCGATTCGAGCAACTACAACGGCTGCGGCCGAGAAAAGAAAACGCGCGCAGCAAAACCGAGAGCGCCCGGAACCAGAGACCCGCGACGTTCAGGTATGCCGTGAAATGGCTGGACGATTGTGGACTAAGCCGCTTAAACGCAGCGCTAAGTTCTCTTTGGATTTCCCGGGGTCCTGAACCGCGTATGCCGAAATGGTAGAGCTAGAGCTGCTTTTCGCATTAGGGGATAGTTGTTGTATTCATGTTTCGGGCGACGTAAACAAATCTGACGGTTTCGGCTTATGCTTTGCAGTACAATACCGGCGGGCCGAGCTCGATGGCCGGGACACGGAAGAAAATCTCTGACCCGTGCCGCCTACCTCCGAAAGCGCACCCAACGCTGAGCTCCCTGGGCGTCAGCTTAAAAAGGCCGGCAGACGCCTCCGGGGGCGCTTTCGCGATGACAAAAAGACCCAAGGCCACGGGTGTACCTGCGGCCGGAGCGGCGCCTGCTCCAATGCCGCCGCCTGCTTCCGCGGAAGCGTCCCGGTCCGCTTCGGACCAGAACCCGAATCCGGCCAGGAGACCTGGTAAGTCCCGATTCCACCGCGAGCTAAGTCGCATGACCCCCGAAACCGCGGCGTGTGCTCTATTTGGACATGGCAGGCTCTCCTTAGAGCGAGCCCCAGACGAATGCGACCACATGCACGTGTATTCGGGGTGCTCATCTCCCGAAGACACGAGCCCATCGTGAAAGGACTTACCAACTTGCTCGTGCTCTAGGGCGGCTTCGGACGCCCGCTTAATCGCGGGGGTGGACTGCCGCGCGAGTGGCGTGCCGCCGGCGCGGCGGGTGTCGCTTTCACGGACCGGTGCAAAGACACCTCCTTTAGTGCCACCACCACCGAAAGGGATTTGGCCAAGGTGGATCGCCCGGAGCTCCTCTCGGCTATCAACTTCCACGCGATTTACGTAAGTTGTCGATCCCGAATGATCGAAGTCTTTTCCTATTCGGGTTGTTTACATTCTCACTCTTTTTCTCTCGCGCAGACAAACCGTTATAAGTGCTGCGCTCGCCAGATTGCGCGGCCGCTTCCGTTGAGTCTAAACTCACCGAAAGCGAAGCCGAGGTGCGCAGGGCCGGGAGGAGTTGGCGCAAGCGCGCACCGAACTTGATAGGGAGAAAGCTGCGCGCGAGGAGGCCGAAGCGGACGCCCGGACCGCCAGGACCGAAAGGAACACCCAGAACCAGCTACAGTATCTTGTGGCATTTGCACCGAATACGGTCGCAGTTTAACTATTCGGTCGTTTTCCTACGCGATTATGTTACCACTTTCGTTCATACGGCGCATTCGATGGCTCGCTTAGTTTTGGAGACTCAGAACGCCGGAGCCGCGAATAGATCCCTGGAATAATTCTTGTTTAGCGCACAACCTTTGCGTGAAACGCCGCGTCCGCCCTTAGTTTAAAACGGCGGCGTGCGCATTCGGGACAATTCCTCAATAGGCCTCCCGGCGTTGCATGCGGTCTTAGAGCGCCGCCCCCCGAATTGAACGATGGAGGGCGTATTCGGGAATTTTAGAGTTAAGCCCTCCATCGTTTTGTGGAGTCTTAGAGCGCCCCCCGAATTTGAGCGGTGGAGGGCGCATTCGGGAAACTTTCTCGCTAAGCCCTCCAAATAGTTGTGTGGAGACTTAGAGCGCGCCCCCCGAACTTGAGCGGTGGAGCGCATTCTTGAAAATTTCTCGCTAAGCCCTCCGGCGTTGTGTGGAGACTTAGAGCGCCGCCCGAATTTGAGCGGTGGAGGCGCATTCGGGAAAATTTCGTGCTAAGCCCTCCAACGTTGTGTGGAGACTTAGAGCGCCGCCCCCGAACTTGAGCGGTGGAGGGCGCATTCGGGAAAATTTCTCGCTAAGCCCTCCGGCGTTGTGTGGGAGACTTAGAGCGCCGCCCCGAACTTGAGCGGTGGAGGGCGCATTCGGGAAAATTTCTCGCTAATCCATCCAAAGCATTTGTTTTCACATAGAGTTTGTTATGGTCGTTACAAAGTGCATATGCGTTACAAGCGGCCGAGTGGAACTCGTATGGCCCTATTGGTCAGGTACTTGGATGAGTCCTATCTCGAAGTGGTAGGACTCGGCTTCCAACACCCGAATAGGTGCGCTGTGCCCTTTCTCGTTTACGGGCGGGTAGAGCACTAAACCTCATCCATTGACTATACCCCGTGCCTTATGTTTGCCCCACGCTTTGCCGTGGGCCGGAATCCCGAATATGGACTAGTCGCCGTGCGGGAGCCGGAACTTCCGAGTCATGCTTGGGAATAGGAGGCGCGCGATTCTGCGCATCTCGCTATTGCGCGCTTCTTGCTTTTGCTTAGGGCAAAATCGATTCGACCACGGCCGCGCCCTAACCGCTCCAAGCTCACAACCGAAACGGGAGGACTAGTACCGACTCCCCTCCCGACTCCTCCCGAGTTGAACCCGGGCCGTGCCTACTTGCTCGCGCTCACAACCGAAACGGGAGGACGAGTGCCGGCTCCTTTCCCCGACTCCTCTCATTTCTATTAACCTTAGCTTTGCGGCGGGATGAGTTTGTTCGGCCGGCATGGTTTTGCATTATGGGGGTGTTATGTATATATAATACTTGTTTGGGTCATAGTGCCGTGAAACACCGTACATTTGTTAGGTGAGTCATAAATTTAACCCGTCTTAGAGGCCGAGTGGCTAGGTTATATAATCGGGTCCAAACTCTTGGTTTTTATCATGGCCGCAAAGACCTTGATTTTTGCTTTAGCAACCGCATACCCCGCTTAAGTCGTCTTTGGAATGGGAGGTTTTGGGATTTGCGGTGTCATCGGGCCAAATGCTGCATTCACTACTCGGCCCTCACTAACCGTATCCGCGTAGGCTTTCGGCCCTTTTGCTTGTAATGTACGACGCATTCGGGTGACGTTTGCCCGATCATGGTGCAGTACAGCGCTCCTTTCGAGAGTCCGAGGAGCTGTAGTCGCGCATATTCTCGAGGCATTGCTCGATGTAGAGGGTTTGTTGCTCTTGATTGTGAGATTAAACGCCACAAGCGCTTCCGGTGTAATTACAGCATCCGAATATGATGAATAAGAAGTTTGAGCTTGCAGATGAAAATTGCTTGTTTGCAACTCATTCGGCCTCTTGCCAATTTCGTGATACTTCAAAGATTTTTGCCGAGTTCGCTGCAAAGCGCGTTTTGTTTCGCGCATTTGGGTTGTTTGGCGCATTCGTGATGCTTCAGCGTTTTCTTGAGTTTACTAGCCGTTTTTGGCTTTTGGTTGCTTGCAACCCGACAAAAACTTCTCCGAATAGGGTCAGTGACACATATGGCACTGACTTTTTCGGATCGGAGAGAGGGCATGTCCGACAAAACCCTCCGTTGGAAGCTATTTCCTTTCTCATTAAAGGGAAAAGCTAGACAATGGTATGATAAAGCCGTAGGTAAGCAACAAGGGGATTGGGGATCCCTACGCTCCAACTTTTGCCTAGATTTCTATCCCATCTCCCAAATCATCGACCTTAGAGTCAAGGTTCGACTATTAAACAAGAACCCGAAGAATCTTTGGCCTCATCCCGAATCGTTTTACTACACTTTTAGCATCGCCCGGACCTTAGTCTACCGGATCCCATTCTTTTACAACATTTTTATAAAGGTCTGAGTAGAGACAGAGAAAATTGCTCGACACAACTTCGGAGGATCATTCTTGCATATCTCTCGAGAAAGCAAGATCAATCCTAGACCAAATTCTATCCAAGTGAATTAGACTACCTCCTAGAAGTAGAACCTCAAGTAAAAGCCGAAGCCAAACCTTTGCCGATACACCATCAACTTCAGCTAACCCATGTCTTGAGCAAGACAAGGAAGACATTCCACTTCCCGATTTTATGCTAGATATTGAACTGATGTGTTTTCCGATTTTGGAAACATCTTCAACTATCACACACGGTGAAGAAGCCATAAGGCAAATATTACCCAATCAAGCCATGCAATATTGATGAGGATATTCCATCGAAAAAACCTCGGGAGAGTTGGTGTCTCGTTATAAGCAATGAATGGCTAGAAGAGTCGAGCTTTCCTCCGAAATAATTCGTTTGAATTCATCTTCTCTTCCCATTCATTGCATGATTAACAAAGATCACATATACGCTCTCTATGATCCAAATTGGGGTATAAATATCATGTCTACCACACTAGCAAAATATTTGGAGAGAGACATGACATTAACCCCCAACATGAAGTTCATAAGAAATCTTTCAAGACAAATTCTTCCTGTTTAGGAATCCTACATGTCCAACCACTACGGGTAGAAGGAACCCCGTTCACTTAAGCTTTTATGTCTTTGACATTGGGGATTTCCACCTATTGATAGGACAACCATTTAGAAGACTTCTTTATGAAGGACAAACTGGGAAACTAAGCATTTGTTTAGGCAAGAAACTCCAGTTTCAATGTCCATTTCACACTCTTTAAATGCTAGGACCGAGCCCTATCCGCATTATGATCCATTGGAGGAATTTAGAGCAGCTTCTCTAGAATTCCTAGTTAAACCAGAATTAGAAGACGAAGCTAGATTCTTCATAGAAGAAGAAGCTGACCCTTCTGAGAATGAACCTTTAGATGAGTTCACCTTACCACCTAGGCCTCCTATTGAGTTCAAACCCTTACCAGCCGGTCTTAGATATGCCTTTCTAGGAAACGATCCAGAGTCTCCTGTCATCATAAGTGATGCTCTCACTCAGGAGCAAACTTTTCGCTTAATGGTTGTCCTAGAAAAACATCAAAAAGCTTTTGGCTACTCACTCCAGGACCTCAAAGGAATTAGTCCTGCTCTTTGTACCCATCGCATTCCCACAGATCCCGATGTTCCACCATCTAGAGAACCCCAACGTAGACTCAATAATGCGATGAGGGAAGTTGTTAAGAAAGAAGTTTTAAAACTGTTGCACGCCGGGATTATTTACCCCGTGCCACACAGTGAGTGGGTCAGCCCTGTCCAAGTTGTGCCTAAAAAGGGAGGCATGATTGTTGTCCAAAATGAGAAGAATGAGTTAATACCTCAAAGAACCGTCACAGGATGGCGAATGTGCATAGATTATAGAAAGCTTAATAAGGCAACCAGAAAGGATCACTTTCCTTTTCCTTTCATCGATGAGATGCTAGAGCGATTAGCCAACCATTCTTATTTTTGCTTCCTTGATGGATATTCTGGATATCATCAAATCCCTATCCACCCTAATGATCAAAATAAAACAACCTTTACATGCCCTTATGGAACCTTTGCTTATCGTATGATGTCTTTTGGGTTATGTAATGCGCCAGCTTCTTTTCAACAATGTATGATGTCTATATTTTCGATATGATTGAAAAGATTATGGAAGTTTTCATGGATGATTTTTCTGTTTATGGAAAAACTTTGATGAGTGTCTTGAAAACATAGATCGAGTTTTGCAAAGGTGTGAGGAAAAACACTTAGTCCTTAATTGGGAAAAGTGTCATTTTATGGTTAGAGAAGGAATAGTGCTAGGACACTTAGTGTCTGAAAGAGGCATCGAGGTAGATAGAGCCAAAATAGAAGTAATTGAGCAACTACCTCCTCCTATCAATGTGAAGGGAATTAGAAGTTTCCTTGGCCATGCTAGTTTTTATCGTAGATTCATAAAAGATTTCTCTTTCATTGCTAGACCTCTTACCCGCTTATTAGCCAAGGATGTTCCTTTTGATTTTGATGATACCTGCTTACAATCATTTGAGATCCTTAAGAAAGCACTTATCTCTGCTCCAATCATTCAACCCCCTGATTGGACTTTACCTTTTGAAATTATGTGTGATGCAAGTGACTACGCCGTAGGGGCAAAGTGTTAGGACGGACTAAGGATAAGAAGCATCATGCAATAGCCTACGCTAGCAAAACTTTGACAGGACCTCGGCTTAATTATGCTACCACTTTGAAAAAGAGCTTTTAGCCGTTGTCTTTGCTATTGATAAGTTTAGATCCTACTTAGTGGGTGCCAAAGTGATTGTTTACACCGATCATGCTTTTGAAATATTTGCTCACTAAGAAAGATGCTAAACCTCGTTTGATAAGATGGATTTTATTACTCCAAGAATTTGACTTAGAAATAAAAGATAAAAAGGGAGTAGAAAATTATGTTGCCGATCACTTGTCTAGAATGCGGTTTGAGAAACCACGGAACTACCCATCGACGACTCCCTCCGGACGACATGCTCTACGGAATCACGATCGACCCCGGTATGCGGATATTGTTAATTTTATGGTTACGGGTTACGTACCACCAGGAGGCAACAAAAGGAAACTTATCCAGGAGAGTCGTACTCACATATGGGATGAATCCTACCTCTTTCGGGTATGCTCTAATGGCCTACTCAGAAGATGTGTGCCAACTGAAGAAGGAATCAAAATTATTGAAAGATGCCACTCATCACCATATGGAGGCCATTATGGGGTGTTCCGTACACATGCAAAGATTTGGCAGTGTGGATTCTTCTGGCCAACAATGTATGAAGACACAAAAGACTTCATTCGGAGATGCAGTCCTTGTCAAAGACATGGCAACATTAACTCAAGAGACGCCATGCCACTTGTCCACAATCTCCAGATCGAGCTCTTTGATGTCTGGGGAGTTGATTTTATAGGACCATTTCCACCATCAAAGAAATGTGAATACATCCTTGTAGCAGTGGACTACGTGTCCAAATGGGTCGAAGCTCTGCCATAAGGCAGATAGTACAAACTCCAAGAAGATGTTCGAGGAAATAATATTTCCAAGATTTGGTGTCCCGAGGATAGTCATAAGTGACGGAGGATCACATTTCATCGACAAACGTTTTGAGCAATACTTATTGAAGCATGGAGTACGTCATAATGTCGCTACTCCGTATCACCCTCAGAAAAGTGGTCAAGCAGAGACATCAAATAAGCAAATCAAGAATATTCTTCGGAAGACAAGTGAATGAAATGGGAACTGCATGGAAGGACAAGCTTCCCGATGCACTATGGGCATATCGAACAGCATACAAGACACCTATTGGGATGTCACCATATCAACCGGTCTATGGAAAGACCCGCCACTTGCCAAGAGCTAGAATTCAAAGCTCACTGGGCCATCAAGAAGTGGAACATGGATCTAGAAGCAAAACAGAGGAGAGAAAAGGAGGATGCAAATCTCGAATTAGAAGAATGGAGAGAAAAAGCCTATCACAATGTCAAGATATACAAAGAGAGAGTGAAAAGATGGCATGACAAGAGAATCAAGATCAAGGAGTTCACACCCGGAGACAAGGTATTACTTTTTAATTCCGGGGTCAAACTCTTCGGGCAAGGAAAGCTTCGAAGCAAATGGGAAGGACCATTCGAAGTAGTAAGCTCATCATCACATGGAGCCATTACGCTCGCAACAACGAAGGTACGATATTCAAGGTAAATGGTCAACGTCTTAAAATATTTTTAGAGCCCATTGAAGAAATAGGTGAAATAGATGAATTAAATTTCTTTCTCAATTAGGTAGTTGGGCCCGACCTTTTTACTTTTCGTTTTTTGGGGTCCAGGAATTTTTCCGAATGACAAAAATACGCTAAATAGGTTGCGAAAAACCCCGAGCCGGAGCCCACCGCCCGAGGCGGCCGCCTCGGCTAGGAGTCGGCCACCCCGTGGACTCCACCATTCGCCGCCGCCTTTGCATTCGTGATCCTCCCATACTCTTCCTTCGGGAATTTTTGCCGATTAGGGTTTTTGAGATCGCGTTGACGCGTTATTCCTTCGGAGATTCCCTTTAGATGCTTTCCTAGCCCCCTATATAAAGAAGCCCAGCCTTAGGCCAACCTCATCCCATCTAAAGCCTCCTCCTCCTAGCATCAGCTTGCTATGCAGCAATGGTGAAGCCAGAGCCAGAAAACTTAGATAGGAGATTGATCCGCTTCGGGATTGATCTGAACACCATCCCAAAGGAGGAGCCTGAGTCCAAGGCCATCATTCTTGCTGAGCCAAAACCTCTAGCCTCTATCCCTCCAAAACCCCAAGCTTACAGCCATTGCTACTTCGCCCAACCAGTCATCGCTGCACCCAAGCCTTTGCTCCTTGATGGACCTCCACCAAAGGGTCCTGTTGTGAAGCTCCCTGAAGGCACCAAGATCCTCCCTCCTAAGCACAATGAGATGCTTATGGGAGTCAAGACCAATAAGCAAGGGGAGATCGTCTGCTAGGTATAAAGACCGGAGCGCTCTTATTTTGAGGGAGTCTCGTGCTCATCCGAGCAAGGTCAAGTTTGTCCCTCCGGGCTGGAAGCCTCAAGAGCGCTCTCGCCGCCTCGAAGCTCCAAGGAAGCGTCGCAAGACCGTTGCGACCTAGAGAAGGTGCTAGAAACTCGGCGCGAAATTATTGCTTCTCCGCAAAACTCCCAACGTGTCCAGAGCGGTGAGTATTGTCACCGTCATAGATAGACTTCGTGCGCTAGAGAAGAAGACGGATAAGTTAGAGAAAAGTTAGACGCTCTGGAGAAGCGAGTTGATTAGACGGCATTCATCTTAGTCGAAAAGGCCTCGTGTGATTTAGATTTCTCAGTTTAAAGTTTTAGTTTGCAAGTGTGCTTAGTTAAGGTTTAGCTCGATCTTAGTTCCTTCTTGTAATCCAGGCCTTAATAAAGATGAAATAAAGTTTTCTAGTTATATTTATTATTGGATATGTGTTGCCTCTTTTGTCTCCACCTTGTTGTGAATGAAGATAACAGGAATCTAGTGTGGGGGAGGCAACCGACAACAAAACTAATGGATATCAGCGAAACAGCAAAAATATTTGAAAAGATATGACATAAAGATCACGCTCGGCGAAGCGGACCCCTAGGGGCCACCTGCTAGAGTCGGCCGCCCACATCTAGAGGCGCCCGCCCCTGGGGTGGGTCCACTTGGCTCCAGCTTTCGTCCACGGTCAGGTTTGCTTCCCTACATTCCAAATTTTATACCGGTCACATTTTTCCGATTCGTTTGGGGAACACCTTGAATTAAATCACTTGCTATATATATTGAGAAGTAGATTATTTTAATCATGACCCCAAGATAGACTCATACCATGATAATTCCTGGGAATCCCTGTTGCTGTTGGGAACGTTATTTATAGGGACCCCATTTTACTTAAGTTGTTGAGGACAGTGAGATAGCATGGACCAAGAGAACCTGATTTCTTGATGTCTAGTTGCTTGGAGAATTTCTTTTTGAAAATCTTAAAATTTTAGCTACTCTTCTCCTCTGTGGTAATAAATACCTATAGAGCCTCGTCGACAAAAATCTGAAAGACCAGCACATAAGCTTTTTGTTTGTGTTGAGAATAGTCTTGGCGGTGTTAGAGCCAAGAGAAGGGTCTCTTACTCATATGATCAAGTGCACTTACACCCACATATATACCTACTGCTCCTACACTGGGAGTACGCAAAAACATGCTTTCCACCATTCATCTATCTCCTACACTGGGAGAGGATACATACACTTTTTAGGACTTCTATATGCTCCAAGGATTGTTATCATCATCTAGTATGTTGAGAGAAGATTATTATTATCATATCATCATCATCATCATCATGTTCAAGAAAGTTACTGTATCCTAGATTGAGACACGGGCTATGCAAAAATATTGTTAAAAAAAAGAAGAAAAAGAAAGAAAAGAAAAGAAAGAGATAGCCCATGAGCTTCCAAGTATTCTGATCCCAAGAGAAGGAAGTTCAAAGAAGCTAAAAGAGTTAATCAGAAGAAAATCAATTCATCATTTAAGAGAAGATCAGCAAAGCAATGTTCAAGAGAAGAGTGTGCAAGAGAGGGAAGGAGCATCATTATCATCAATTTAGCCACCAAATATTCCACACACTTGCACACACTTGATCTAGAGTAAGGTCCCCCTCTCCGTGGTTCCCGTTTTTGACTAATCAATATATGCAGGTAAAAATGCTACTCCTTGAAATACCGTAAAACTCCACATAAGCCTTTATAGAATAGGGGGCATACCCTTCACATGCCTCAAGTGAGTTCCATAAATACTACATACATTGAGAGATTTGAGTGCTCTATATATATAATGGTGAGTTCTACAAATACCACATATAATGAGTGATTCGAGTGTGCTACATGATGGAGAAGGGTAAGCTAAATTTTCTTTGCAAAAATATTATAAAAACTCCAAGTGACAGGATTGATAGAAGAAGGATCTCTACTTATGCTACTGTTCCATCATTCAACTCCCCAAAGTTTAATGGTAGACACTTTGAATCCCGCAGTGCAGGTATGATCAGGGATAGTCTAATGTTGATGTCTTGGTTTGAGGCTATGCTTAAAGTAATCCATCCTTTTCCTCGAGGACGAGTAAAAGACAAGTGTGGGGAGTTTGTTGGCGTCGTTAACTCATAAAATCAACCGTCAACTTAGCATGCAAATGGACCTATTTATAAATACTTGATAGATATAGGGTTACCACCGACGAAATTCCACGAGTTTTGGTGAATATCTATTTCTCGCGGGGTGACAAATGCGACTGAAAACTACCCAAGATGGTCCACATGTCGGGTTTACATAGAGAGAAAGACCGAATGGGTGAAAAAGTATAATCTAGAAGACTCCAGAAGGCGACACCTGAAGCCTGGGGCCCACCTGGCATAGGCCAGAGGCGGCCGCCCCTAGGCCAGAGTCGGCCGCCCCTCCACCTGGACCAATCAGGTGGAGGCTCGCGGATCCTGCCTCCACCGACTTTGAAGATGAATAATTATCGTCCATTTAGGTCGGTTTGATCCGAGGGCTGTGGTTCATCCTAGGGGGCTATATAGCGAGCCCCGGCCCCCCGGGTGAAACCTAATTCATTCTCCAATTCATTCCGCACTTCGATTCTAGAGAGAGAATTAGATAGAGAAGGGTCCCTCGAATGGATCTATCTCTATAGGGTATTAGTATCAAGAGATTGAGAGAGTATAGAGTGGAGGTAGATTTGGAGGAAGCCCACTTTGTCGGTGTTTCCTCTCCGGTACTCGGGATCAAGTCTCCTAACTCGAGGCTTGGTTTCGGATCATTCGGCAATTCAACTTCTAATACTAGTAAGTTCGTTGTTATTATTGTTCTTTGGTTTACAAGTTTACTTTATTTCGCTTCGCGTTGGGAATAGAGTAATCGTTCTTTAGCATAAGCGTGGTGCTTAGGCTAGGTTCACTTGTAGATGCTCCCTATTCGGCCGGAACCGTGGTAGTAGTGAGGGAAGTGACAATCCCTTTATTACCTTTGTAATCCACTTCCCGTTGGTAGGTAAGGTAGGTCCTTTGTGCCCGGTGGTGTTTTTTCCTCAGGTACCCCCTTAGAATAGTAGTCTCAAAGCTTGCCATAGGTTAGAAGAAGACTGACGAAGGAGTTCTCTCTATATCGCTTAATTCTCACTTGACTAGCAGCCCAGGGGTAGAAGTAAAGATCGGGTTAGTCTATTGCACGTTTTCTCCTAGCGGATAAAAACAAATACGATACTCAGGACTTATCTCCCGGGTGAAGTGCTCACCGATATCCGTGCGCTTGCGGATTATTTCTCTTTGATTCTTTCGTGTGCGTATCTAGTGTCAACACTAAGCTATCCTACTCCATCTATGGGCAACCTCTATTTAGAATTAACTCACAAGCCGTTCTTCATGAAAGAAATACGATACCCGATTACTCACCGAGTGAAGTGCTATAACGGTGATTTCCGTGCGCTTTATGGATTTGGCTGCATACGCTAAGAAACGCCAACAAGCATTTCTGGCGCCGTTGCCGGAGAATGGTTGTCGCAGTTAACTCCGAACCTAGATTGCCCGTGTACCTTGACCTACCTTTGCTCCACTTCTTTTATTTTATTTTAGAAAATAAAAAATATCCATGGAGCAACCAACCATTTACAACCTATCCGCTCCGAAGGGCGAGCTCATTCAAACACCACAATCCTCGAAGCCAATCACAGCTTCTGAGTATGAGCTCCGCCCTGGCTTTATAGCCATGGTTTGGGACCAAGCCTTTTCAGGTTTGGAATATGAAAACCCATATGATCACCTACGGGAGTTTGAGCAACTCTGTGCGTGCCTGACCATTGCGGGCATGTCACAAGACACATTGCGGTGGAAATTGTATCCCTTTTCTCTTCATGAGAAGGCGAAACAATGGTACACCCAAAACATGGGGAAAGTAAACAGAGATTGGGAAGAATTGCGCAAGCATTTCTGCTTCACATTCTACCCTATTTCTCGTGTCGCTTCTCTATGACAGGAGGTGCTCAACTTCCAATAAAAAGAGAATGAAACCATAGGTGCAGCCTGGGAACGCTTTTTGATCCTAACACGATCAGGTCCAGACCTGTCTATTCCTAACCATGTACTCCTAGAACACTTTTGGTTAGGGTTAGACAGAAATTCTGCCCTATTGCTCGATGTAACTGTAGGAGGGTCATTCCAGCACAAAACCACCGAAGAGGGGCAGGCTCTCTTGGATCGCATCCAGGAGAACACCCCTCCTTTAGAACCCATCCATGTAGAACCCGAGCCAATAAAAGAGGATGTCTCTTCGGCATCACCCGAACCTTCCCAACCTTTAGAGAGACCCTCTCCCGAACCAGAACCTAAGACGGAAGAATCCATGGATCTTCCGATCTTCGAGGATGAGCTTTTTGAAAATCTAGGAAATACCTCAAAATATGAGTGTCGCACAAGACCACCAATTCCTGTCGCTCCTAGTGAATCCCCTTGACGAACTTTTTCTCAAGGAGTCAGTTAGAGAATTAACTTCTGTTATGAGCACGGAATGGTTGGCAGAAGGAGAGCTCTCGTCTGAAGTAATTCAGATTCGCGCTCCATCTTCTACCCGCCGCTGCAAGATTCAGCAGAAATGGGTGGATGTTTTGTATAATCCCACTGTTGGGGCCAATTTAATGTCCCATTCATATGCATCCACGTGTCTAGGAATGAAGTCATTTACCCCAACAACACGGTCCTTAAGAACACCAGATACCGTTCAAAAAGGACTAGGGATTGTACATAACGTGACACTCCACCATGGAAATGTCGAAATGGCCCTGGACTTCCTTGTCTTTGACATCCAGGAATTTGACATACTCATTGGGCACCCCCTGGAAACACTCTTTGACAATCCATCAAAAACAGGGGAGATTAACATGAAACTAGGGAGAGAAACATTCCCGATTCTAGTCACTAGAGCCAGGAACTCAGTGACCGAATCTTTCCCTAGTGTGCCCATAGAGGTTCTAGCGGTTGACATGTTTGAGTCACCCGAATCGTCTTTAGACAAAGATGCAAAATTCTTCATAGAAGAAAAGATGAGTTCAGGGAGACAGTTGACCTCCCTATAGGGGAGAAACCGCCTAGACCTCCAGTTGAGCTTAAACCCCTACCCAAAGGATTACGATATGTTTTCCTGAACGGCGACACACAAACTCCTGTCATAATAAGTGACCAACTTAGTGACGAGGAGGCGACCAAACTCATCGTGGTCCTAGAAAAACATAAGTCAGTCTTTGGGTATTGTTTAGACGATCTTAAGGGGATAAGTCCAACGCTCTGTACCCATCGCATTCCCATAGAGCCCGGCCAGATACCTTCACGGAACCTCGGCGTAGGGCCGAATAATGCGATACGGGACGTCATGAAAAAGGAAGTTCTCGAAACTTTTTCACGCTGGATAATCTATCCCGTACCACACGGTGATTGGGTTAGCCCAGTCCAAGTGGTTCCCAAAAAGGGAGGAATGATAGTCATTGAGAACGCTAAAAATGAACTCATACCTCAACGAACTATCACTGGATGGCGAATGTGCATTGATTACCGAAAACTTAACAAGGCAAAAAAGAAGGATCACTTTCCGCCCCTTCATTGATGAAATGTTGGAGCGGTTAGCGAAACACTCCTTCTTTTGCTTCCTTGATGGGTATTCGGGATATCATCAGATTCCCATCCATCCGGATGATCAAAGCAAAACGACCTTCACATGCCCCTACAGAACGTACGCGTACCGTAGGATGTCATTTGGGCTGTGTAATGCACCCGCATCATTTCAACGGTGCATGATGTCTATCTTTTCGGACATGATCGAAGAGATCATGGAAGTTTTCATGGACGATTTCACCGTCTATGGGAAAACTTTTGATCATTGTCTGAACAACTTAGACAGGGTCTTGCAAAGGTGTCAGGACAAAGATTTGGTACTTAATTGGGAAAAGTGCCATTTCATGGTCCGAGAGGGTATTGTCCTAGGACACTTAGTGTCTGAGAGGGGAATCGAGATAGACAAGGCTAAGATAGAGGTTATCGAGCAACTACCTCCCCCGGTAAATGTAAAAGGAATCCGTAGCTGCGGGGTTCTATAGAAGATTTATCAAAGATTTTTCACAAATCTCTAGACCCCTCACGAACCTATTAGCTAAAGATGCTCCTTTTGAGTTTACCGATGAGTGCTTGAAAGCATTTAACACTCTCAAGCAAGCACTCATCTCTCGCACCTATCATCCAACCTCCCGATTGGTCTCTACCTTTTGAGATCATGTGTGATGCAAGCGATTATGCCGTGTTGGTGCGGTCTTAGGCCAAACCAAAGATAAGAAGCATCACGCGATAGCTTATGCCAAGCAAGGCTTTGACAGAGCTCACCAATTATGCCACAACGAAAAAGAGCTTCTTGCCGTAGTATTCGCTATCGACAAATTTCGGTCTTACTTAGTGGGCGCAAAAGTGATCATTTACACAGATCATGCTGCCTTGAAGTTTTTGCTCACTAAGAAAGACGCGAAACCATGCTTGATCCGCTGGATTCTTTTGCTCCAAGAGTTCGATCTAGAAATAAAAGATAAGAAAGGAGTAGAGAATACTGTAGCAGATCATTTGTCGCGATTGCAAGTCACTAACATGCAGGATTTGCCCATCAATGACTTCCTCCGCGACGACATGCTATTGGCAGTGACGGACTCCAACCCCTGGTATGCAAACATTGTGAATTACATGGTTGTAGGACATGTACCACCTGGGGAGAGCAGGAGAAAGCTGGAGGTTGAGAGCCGTCGTCATCTGTGGGATGACCCGTACCTGTACCGAGTATGCTTAGATGGCATACTAAGGAGGTGTGTGCCGACAGCAGAAGGGATGCAGATCATTGAAAGCTGTCACTCGGCACCATACGGAGGCCACTATGGAGTATTCGCACTCAAGCAAAAATGGCAAAGGCGGATTCTTCCGCGTCAACGATGTATGCCGACACCAAAGAGTTCATTCGGAGGTGCCTGTGCCGGGTCCTGGGTGGTATCACGCTCGCAACGCAATGCCCCTCCACTTTAACCTTCAAATAGAAATATTTGATGTGTGGGGCATTGACTTCATGGGGCCCTTCCAGAAGTCCCAAGACTGCGAGTACATCCTTGTCGCTGTCGAGTGTCGACTATGTCTCCAAGTGGGTGGAGGCCATGCCATGCCGAGCAGCTGACGCAAAACATGCCCGAAGGATGTTCCACGAAATAATCTTCCCTTGCTATGGCACACCACGCATGGTGATAAGCGATGAAGGATCACATTTCGTTGATCGAACCTTCAGAGCATTCTTCAGGGAGCTGGGGGCCAAGCACAACATCGCCACGCCATACCACCCACAAACTAGTGGCCAAGTTGAGACCTCAAATAAGCAGATCAAGAACATCCTACAGAAAACAATCAATGACATGGGGAAAGGATGGAAAAGTAAGCTTCCTGATGCACTCTAGGCATACAGGACCGCTTACAAAACCCCCATTGGCATGTCACCATTCCAGCTTGTATATGGAAAGAGCTGCCATTTGCCAGTAGAACTCGAGCATCGAGCCTACTGGGCAATTAAAAGCTGGAACATGGACCTCAAGCTAGTCGGGAAACATCGCCAAAGGCAAATCTCTGAGCTTGAGGAATGGCGAGAGAAGGCGTACCACAGTGCCAAGCTCTACAAAGAACGAACAAAGAGGTGGCACGACAACCGGATCAAAACCAAGGAGTTTCGCAGGGCGACAAGGTCCCGCTTTATTTAACTCCAAGGTAAAGTTATTCGAAGGAAAGCTTAGAAGCAAATGGAAGGGACCATATACCGTCATCGACACATCGTTTCATGGCGCAATCACGATCCAGGACGACGAAGGTAACATCTCCAAGGTAAACGGTCACCGCTTAAAACCTTTCCTTGAGCCTTCTTATCGTACAAAAATAAACCAAGAAATTGATAGAATAGATTTAGTCATGCCGGATAATTTTTTGCCTTAATTTAGGACATGACTATTATTTATTCTATCTTTCTTATGTTTATTTATTTATAAAAAATATATAAATATTTTATTTTATATGTATATTTTGTGTGGGAACCCTCTAGCTTCTCTCTGAATTTTTCTAGGATTTTTTTCCCACACAAAAATATTTTATTTTCAAAATATCAAAAATATTTCAAGTTTTCAATCACTTTTCAAATTTACTCGCTTGGCAATCGAATCACCAAAGAAATTCAAATATCAAACAACATCAGCCAGGAATGGAAGAAAACCAGAGCAGAGCGGCACCCAGGCTGGCGTGCTCGCGCCTCAGGCGCGCGCGCCTGGTTGGCACCCTATGACGCCCGATTTTCTCCCATCTCCTTCCTGAGTTGTGCTGATGCTGATGATCCTGGTGATTCTGATCCTGATGCACGAGAGATGTGAGGGTAGCCCATCTTCACCTATAAATAGCACCCTCTACCTCTCCTTCTCTTCACACCAAGACAAGCATTGTCTTCTACCTCTCTCTCCCTCTCCAAACCAGCAAGGTTGCCTAGCTTTGAGCGCCAATGGCGAGCCATATCCTAGCCCTCTACAACTCTGCTCGCACTCCAAATAGCGAGGCTCCCTCCTTCACTCAAGAGGATCTAGAGAGAGAAGCCATGGCTGTAGAGCCCATAGCCACGCTAGCGCCTTGGAGCGGTGGGTCCAGCCAAGGGGACAGTATGAGGTCGACGGCAAGGTCGAGACCTCCACCCGGTGCTAAGGTGAAGGCTGGACCTGCAAGGAGGCCAACCACTAGAGCAATTCGCCTCAAGTCCAACCTCTCCAAGATGGGAGTGCCAAGCAAGCATCCCTCGGCACCTGTCTCCAATGGCCCCTCATCCTACCATACGGCTGCAAGCAGCCCCTCCAAAATCGTTGTAGGCATAGACTTGCCCAACGGCGGCCGCGGAAAAGGGGTCGTTGTTGACGGTCGATAAGTGTCAATTTTTACCGTCAACTAGACATGAAAATGGACCTAAACATAATTACCTTCTAGATATAGGGCTTACACTAATGGAATTCCATGAGTTTTGGTGAATGTTTGTTTCTGTAGGGTGTCAGCTCAAAATACCCAAGGAAGGCCCACATGTCAGGTCTACATAGAGATAATTGGGATCCGGTCAAAATTCTGTAATCAGGAAGGTTCAAGAAGGCTCTGGACCAAACGGGAGCCCAAACCAGCTCGGTGACGGGGCGGCCGCCCCGGGCTTGAAGTCGGCCGCCCCGGCACTTCAACCAATCAGAACAAGTCTCACGGATCTCTGTTCCACCGCCTTTGAGGATCAATAATAATCGTCCATTTAGGTCGGTTTGATCCGAGGGTGGTGCATCCTAGAGGGCTATATAAACAGGCCCCCGGCCCCGGAGGAGGCATCCCTTAAACCCTAATTCATTATCTCCCAAATGGGATCGTAGTTGTAGAGGCGTCCCTTGAATGGATGACCTCTTCTCTAGAGAATTAGAGCTAGACATTCCAATGTAGTAGATTAGATCTAGATGAGAGTTAGGAGAGCGGAGCTGCGCTCCGGTTCGAGAAGTCTTCGAGATTTGGTATGTCTTTGTATCTACTCTTTGTAAGACTTATGCTTTAATATATTTATCTTCTCTATTTACTTTTATGCCTATCTTGTGATTGTTTAGTATAGTTGTTATGCTTTAGTATGGGATCTTCGCTCGCACGAGTGCTCTAGTTTTCATGAGACTAGAGTAGTAATTGATAGTGTAGACATGGCGTCTAGACTAGAGGTTACCCGAGATTGCACCCAATCCCCGGATTGTTGTGGTAGCCCCAGATCGTGACAGGCCCCGACGCCGTCGTATTCCACCTCGTTCGGGTTGGTGTTTGTAGGACCGTAGTCGGACCTTCCTAGCCCCCTTCTCATCCATGTCCGTGGCTAGTGCTCCGATGTCCCGAAGTGCCAATGTATGATTGCTATATCTATCCATCCCTTATTATCATAGAACCAGAGTAATAGAGAAGTGTTGTTTCAGCCCCTTGGGGTTGCACCCCTTAAGGGACCAAAACAGGAGATAATGGAAACACAGAACTACAAAATGAAACGAACACGAACCTTATATTTCTTGTGCTCCGGCTAAAACGCACGGAGTCCAGAAGTCCCTTGCAACATCCCCAGAAGGGTGTATTTATAGGAAGTCGTATTGCCTTTTGTACAAGAATGCCCCTGGCAACCCTAATTTCAACGTACGGGAACAACCGACACGAGGCAGACAAGTAAATGGCCCGAGGGCCCACCCTTGCCGGCCAACCACCGACCGTCGCACATCTGGATTCTTCTTCCTGCCTGGCTGCCAAATGCGTCCATGCTTATCGGGCTTTCCGTCCTGTCGCCCCACGTTGATGCCGAATGCGCGCCTGCCCACGCTATCGGGCTTTCCGTCCTGGCGCCCCACGTTGATGCCGAATGCGCGTCCTCCCGCGCTATCGGGGCTTCCACCTGGCGCCCTATGTTGATGCCGAATGCGCGTCCTCCCGCGCTATCGGGGCTTCCGCCTGGCGCCCTGCGTAGATGCCGAATGCGCGTCCTCCCCGCCTATCGGGGCTTCCGCCTCGGCGCCTGCGTTGATGCCGAATGCGCGTCCTCCCGCGCTATCGGGGCTTCCCGCCTCGGGCGCCCGCGTAGATGCCAAATGCGCGTCCTCCCGCGCTTATCGGGGCTTCCGCCTGTCGCCCTGCGTAGATGCCGAATGCGCGTCCTCCCGCGCTATCGGCCGTGCCTGCGTACATCAAATACAAGAGGCGCACACAATCAGGGGGGACGGGGTGGCTAATTCCACTCCTGCCCCCAACAGTAGCCCTCCGTCTTGCCCGGAAGGGTGGTCCCTTCCGGGCAAGGCCGACAATATCTCGTTGTGCCGAATGTGCCCGCGCCGAATGTGCCCGCCGCCCTGTGGATAGAGACTTTTTTTGCCTCGATTCGCGTGAACCGACGCGTCCGGCTCCCCACGGCCGTCCCCGCCTATGTGGCCGAGACGCGTGAGGGGGCGAGCACTTAGCTCTCGCGCCGCCTCCCGACGCATTCGAGGATCGCTCCGATCTCCGCATCCGGACTTTTCCTCCTCATTCGGTAAGGGATTTGTACTTTCGTTTCCTTTTGCGTTGTTTAGGCTTTCGGGCTGGGCAAGGAGGATTAGGTAAGGTACGAATGTTACTATCGGCCCTATTGAACGCAGTTTTGTTTTTCTTCATAGCTCGGAAGCTCGGGCGCCCTATTGGAGCGATCGCTCTATGTCCGAAAGCTCCTCGTCGGGGATTCATCCGAATCGCCACGACACCGCATCCAAAGGCTCTCCGCTTTGCGCTAAACGGCGGCCCAACTTAGCCAATCCGAATCGGAAAAATGCCGCGTGATTCGGGCCGGCTGGGAGAGCCCGAGATAGTTGAACCTATTCGCGCCATAGCACCCACGGTACAGGCGGCACCCATGGTTGATCTGTCGGTGAAGAGACTATTAGCGGCCAAGGGAGCGCCGGAGTGGCGGGTGAAGAATATGCCGAATCATGGAATATGATGGGGCGGAGGGAGCGCGGCGTCCGGGCCGGACCGGATGGGGTGGAGTTGGCGACCGCCCCGGCCAAGAAGCCGGCGGTCGAATCGAGGGGCACACCGGCATCATATGCCGATCTAAAGTTGACGAGGAGCGACTTAACTCATACCAACGCAGCGGCCTTCTGAGCGCATTTGAGCGCGAAAGGAGCCGAGCTCCGGGGGACGAGGTTACCCCGAAACCGAGACCGAATGAGGCACTTGTGTTCCGCGACTTCTTCATCGCCGGGTTGAGGTTTCCCTTGGTTCCGCTTTTTGGAGCCGTTACGCAAAAATACCGCTCGCGGATCCATCATCTCACCCCGAATGCGATCGCCTCGGCCAAAGATATACGCCATGGCTATGAAGATGATGGGCCACGAGCCAAGTGTTGCCCATTTCGTGAAGCTCCATTGCACCCACTTCCACTCGAAAGTGGGGAAGGTTGATGGGTGGCCCAATATTCGCACCGAATATGGGTCTTACAACTTCGTGCCGGCTCCAGGGCAGGAACAGAACTGCTTGGTGCCCACCTTCAAAGAAAAATGGGAAGATTGGAACAAGTATTGGTTTTATATTCGGGTTGCCTCGGATGAAGAGATCGAAGCCGCCTAGAGAGTAAGGCGCCGCCGGGCAAACCCCTTGGTGTCCTTGATGGCCGTGATGATTGGCGAGAAACATCCGCCTCACGACACTTCGGTC